>VZRV01007970.1:905895-1001983 GCA_013398115.1 Falcunculus frontatus | reverse complement strand
CCCTTCCCTTCCCTTCCCTTCCCTTCCCTTCCCCTTTGTGAATGGGTGAAAGGAAATCACAGACATTTAGCACGGTAGAATTTGGGGGAAAATCTTGCTTTTCAAACAAAACAACTTCAGCAAACTGTGGCTGGGGATTGTTTGAATCCCCAGTGGGCTGTCCTGGTGAATCCCCCTTCCCAAAGTGATGGGACATCAGGCGGTGCACAGTGACAAAGGGACGCAACGTCCTTCGCTGCCTTCTCCAGAACTGTTTTAATAGCTGAGAACCGGAGAGATGAAAAAATTTGCCTGGAAGCAGAAAAGCAACCCCCCAAATCTACAAAATATGCGACTTCTGCTAGAAACTTGCAAATGGGCCCATATGTGATCAGTAAACGCTCTCAGATCCATGGATTTGCCTGCATTCATTTGGGCTGGAGCCCCGCCAGGCGCCGAGCTGCGCAGCCACCGCTCCTCCCCGGGGACATCGGCGCCACAAAGCACCGGTGGCAGGCAGGGAGCAGAGCCCCCACCTTCCTCATGGAGAGCTCCCACCTTCCTCATGGAGATTCCCCATCTTCCCTATGGACAGCCCTCCCCATTCCTGGGGCCTGCAGCCCCCAGCGCTGTCAGAGCAGGAAGGGAATGGGCTGGAGTGGCTTTCTCGGGAGCTGCTGGGAGCTCAGCACCCATCGCTCTGGCCACGGCTGAGCCCAGGGCTCTCCTGAGCAGCTCTCCCTTTGTTTGATGGATTCTAAAAACCCACAGCCTCGCTGGGCTTTGGAAGGTGACTGAGCAAGTCCATTGCAAAATCCACAGCTGAAGCTGGTCTTTCTGCTTGTGCTTGGTGAACTGCACAGCCCATGGCCCCATGCTGTTGCCCTCTCCTGGGTGCGCTCAGAGAGATGTGGGAACCATGGGGAAACACAAAAAGAGCATCTCGTATCTGATCTGATCTGTTCAAACAAAAATGGCAAAGTGGAGGATGCCCAAGGAGGGCGAGGGGATGGAGAGAGCCCCCAGGGGTTCTCCAGCCCAGCAGACACCTGCTGCTCCTCCTGCTGTGCCCTTTGTGTCCTCACCACTCCTCCCAGATGTCAAACACTGGAGAGTCCCTCCTGCCCAGCTGTGGGACCTGCCCCCTTCATTAAAACCCACTAACAGGTTAACTTCTTCCCTCTGATCCTGCTCCTGTGGATGCTGGGTGCAGGTGGCTGCTGTTGTTAACTGTTTATTACCCGGGGAGCGATTTTCAGCGTGTTCCACATGATTATTTCCCAACACTGCAATTTGGGACTCGCCGGGCGGCTGGAAGGTTTGTGTCTCACAGAGGTGACCTCCCCGCAGCTCGCTGCGTGTCAGGGTTTGAGGAATATACTTGAGTTGATGGGTAGGTTGTGTGCATCCCCTGACCTCAATCGTTTTCACACTGTGAGAACTGCTGGGAAGTGGTTTGACACAAAGTGTTTATAATCTCCATCAGAAGGAAGGGAAATGATAATGGGCCCATCTCAGCAAAACGGAGACAGCCACCAGCCTCCCTTCTAACAGTGGCCTTAAGCTCTGCTCTGATTTGAGCATTATAATTAGCAAAGAAACAAGCTGTAATTAAATTAGGGAATGGAAAGGCAGGAGTGCAGCCACCGTGGAGGGTGGTTAGGGGAGCTCCTGCCTGGCAAGAGGAGCCATCAGGGGCAGCACAGCCAGGACCACAACAGAGACTTTGTTATCACCTCATCCTCCTGCACCAAGCAGGAACTGGTGGCTGGAAACCAGTTAGAACTCTCCTCAGAATGATGTATTCTGGGATTTTTGCTGTGATATCAGGCCCCTGTTCTTGGAGCATGTGATTTTTATAGTCCCCACTGGCACATGGGAGCTGGGGCTGGCCATAGGGGAGTGTCTGGTCCCCAGGGACCCCTCCAGCTCTGGGGCCCCGCCAGAGTCACCACACATGCAGTTGGTCTCTGAGTGTCCTTGTTTTGGGCCAGGAAAGGGCTCTTTTGGGATGAAAGCACTGCACCCGAGGGTCCTGTAAAGCATCCTTGGTGTTCAGGTCCCCCCTCAGCACCACCTTCTCCCTGTGCCCCAGGCCAGTGGCTGTGTGTGCACACCTGACCCTTCCCCTGCACATGTTCCCTACTGCACGAGGCTGCTCCAGAGCCCCAGCACACTGGCACAGCCCATCCTTGGCTGAGAGAGACCTGCAGAGGGGCTGCCCTGAGCCTCCCTGTGGGGCACAGGGGTAGGGGTGGGTGCCAGTGCCCAAGGTGCTGCCGGCTCCAGCTCCTCAGAGATGCAGCCAAGACGCTCTGGCCGTGCAGATTTATTTCCTGGCTTTTAGCCAGCCTAGGAATGGAAATACTCTAGAGGGTGAAAGGCTCATAGTCAAGAGCTCTTCACCTCTTCCCTGAAAGGACCTCTCATCCTCATTCACTCAGGGGTTTATTACCACTCCACTGCCTGAGAATAACTGTTTGCAAAGACAGAGCTTGGAAAAAATAAGCCGCCCAGGTGCCGGAGCGCTCAGACCTGTCAGTGCTGAATTCAAAGCAGAGTCAGTTTGGGTCTCTTCTCTCTTCTTTCATTTGGATCTGGAGGAGCAGGCGGTGGCTGTGGCTGATGGCTGGCCACCAAAGAAGCTTCACCTTTAATGTATGTGCAAAGGTGATGACACCTTCCCCAAGAGAAACCCAAAAGTGGGGTCCCAATGTTGAACAGCCCTCTGGGAACTGCTAACAACAACACATCCAGTTCTTCTTAATAAGCCACAGGGAGGCTGAGGAGGAGGAGAAGGAAGACAACAGCGTATTCCCACCATCTCCTCCCACCACCCTGCACTGGTTTTCATCGCAGGGTGACGGCACTGGACCATTCTGTTGCATTTATTCACCTTCATCCTGGCGTTTTTCCCCAAGTCTTGAAACGCAGGGACAGGCCGTGGCGGTCGGCAGAAACCTGCCCTGTGACAGGCCCCGTGGGACGGCTCTGGGGACATCAGCCGTGGGGACAGGGTGCTGTGCACACCAACAACGCTGGCCCTGATGGCAGGACAGAGAGGCCAGCGTGGGAGCAGGGCTGGCATGGGAGCAGGGCTGTGCCCGCCGGCGCGGGAGCTGCGTCTGCCACCCAGGCTGAGGCTCCCGCGCTGCCACCCGGCTCCGCAGCCCCGCGCAGGCTGCCTGCACCGCACCGAAACAGGCAGCTAGAAAGTAAACAGTGTCTGAAACCTATTCTCATTAGGCTAATTTACGAATAAATTACCATATTCAATGGCCTTATTTTTACTGCTCGTTAACAGGCCCATGATAGGATGATAATTATGGGATTTTAAGTGGCTAATGGCAGCTGGGGCGTCAAAAGCAGTTTTTACGAATCTGTTTATGGCAGGGAAGGTGACAGGAGGGTGGGACACTGAGATGTTGGAATCGCATGTCAGGGAAAAAAAAGCTTTAATTGTTGAGTATTTATTAGAGAGGAGGGAAGACTGTAATTTAAAAATGAAACTCTGAAAAACAAAAAGGAAATTAATTAGTCTCCCAGCGCTCCTGTGGCTAGTGCTTAAGGAGGACCTCGCTGGTCGGCAGGCGGCCTTCGAGGGTCCCCCAGGGGCACGGCACAGTGTGGCCGTCCCGTGTCACTGGGCGCTGTCCTCCCTACACGTGGTGCAGGAGCAGTCGCTGATGCTGCCAGGACAAAAGGGGCTCTGGTGGAGCAGCAGCAGCCGGGTGTGAGAGGTGTGAGGCCACGGTGCTCCAGCCAGCAGTGGGTGCGTCCCGGCTGTGCCGTGCGGGGCTGGGTCACTGTCCCCGCTGCCAGCAGGGCTGCTGCGCATCTCCCTCCAACCATCTCCCTCCGTCCTCGTTTCCCAGTAGCCGGTGTTTTTCCCAGTGTTTAGCCTGGCTGCTCATCATCTCCCATCTCCACCGATTCATCTTGATCTTTCAGTTTAGTATGCAGCGCTCGGAAAACAAACACGTACCAGACTGACAGTGGGAATAAATATCGTGGAGATGTTGATTAGCATTTGATCCCAGCTGGGCCTCTGGAAGCTGCAGCACTGGAATGCCTTGGCAGTTTTTTAATGCTGAATAATTTGATTAGATCAGTGGCTGAGCCTGCTGCTCGCGGTGAGATAAACCCTCCCCACCCGCCGCCCCCCGCACGCCGCTCCCTCCCTGCCTGGCTTTGCTTTCTTTTATGGGGCCTTAAATACGTCGTTTAATCAACTCTACAATTTCAATTTAGCACAGTTGTTGACTCGCATGGATGATAAGGTTCTGGAGACCCCACAGATTGCTGCCTGCTCTAACAGTGCCGTTCTCCACGGCCTCGTGGCTTTGCTGCCGAGCCCAGCCTGGCCCAGCCCGCGGCTACCGGAGGGGCTGTTCCCTGAGCCGGGCTGTCACTCAGCCACGGGGACATCTCCAGCCTCTCCGCTGTGTGATCACCAACGGAGACATGTCCCCTCTACACGGTGACACGAGAGCAACCAATGGTTTGTGTTCAAAAACACAGTAATAACACTTTTTTTTTTTTTCTTTTCAAACACCGAAAGCGTGAAGACATGGGGAGGGTGGGGGTGGGGGAACTGCGATTACCCCAGACCTCAGCAATCCTAATTAAACGCGGATTTCTGAAATTTCGTTCTCTCTCCCTTAAAGAGAAAAGAGTGGGGCTCACTCCTACACTATCTAAACCGCTTCTACTTTTAATCTAATTTAAATAACACTCCTGGCGTTCCTTTCCAGTAGGAGAATAATCAGTTCAGTGAGTGGCCGGCAAGAGTGGAGCGAACAGCCCTGACTCTTCCACTGCCGATTTTCCCAAAACACCCTGCTGATGGCTATTTCCAAAGTGTATTTTAAGTACCTTCGTATCGGCAGAGTATCATTTAAAAGCAGCCGAGCTTCCCTTGAACCACCGAGGCTCCACCGCTCCATTTCTCCCCCTCCATCAAAACCGGGAAAACCCTGAATTACAAACCCAGCCTTTTCTATCAGAAAAGAATTATTTTATCTGCAAAAGCAAAAACTGTGTGTTTTCAGCCACTGACCCAATCCCGGGTAAATAAATAGGCAGAGACTCCCTGTGTTTGCTGACACTCATTAGCATTCCCGGCGGGTGTGAGGGTGATACTATCTGACAACCACCAGCTCAAACTTTCTCCCTTCGCTTTAGTCGCTTGTGATTCTCACGCACAATAAACAAACCGGCTCCTGCTGCTGCCCGCCGCCTCCAGCCCCCCCTGCACCGCTCCCGCAGCCCTCCCGTACCTTCCCCACCTCCCTGCACACCTCCTGCACCCCCTCCTCACCCCCTCCGCTCCTTCCACTCCTCCCGCACCTCTCGGACACCTCCCACACCATCCCCCTGCACCTGCGGGACAGCTCTGCAGGACCCGGCAGCGCTGGAGGAACTTGTCCCAGCCCAGGGGAAGGATACAGCCTGCCAATGCACCGACACCTTGGCGAGGTGACACAGTGGCTGAAGTGGGATGGGCAGCAGGTGCTGGAAGTGCTGCTGTCGCTCCTCGGAGCAGGGACAATGGCACCTGTGGGGATGTGCTGGCATTTGAGTGCAACAGGTACAGTCTAGACGCCACTGAAACCAGCGGGAGCCACAGGCTCCAAGGAGGCCGAGGCAAGTCGCATCAAACGAGGAGGTTTGATTTATGTTGAGCATTAGATCCATCTCCAACTGGTAAAAGAACATGTTAAGGGCATAAAAATAGCCATAGTGGCTCATCTCTGGGAGAGAGCAACGGCGAACACCCGCTGGAGAGCACAAGCACAGAGCAAGTGAACAATGATACTTCATCAAACACTCTATTAACCTCCAGCAATTTATGGCTCAAGATCCTTCAAAGCCAGAAATAATGTCTGTGTATGGATGTATGATGGATGTTTCTGACATTAATTTGTCCGGTAACTTTTTGAACCCATGTGAATTTTACCTTGCACACTCTTGGTGGAAGATCTCTCGTGTTTAACCACGCACCTGAGAGCAGCCTCCTTCCTGCTGAGTTCAACCTCTGCCAGCCCCCTCACACCCCTCAAACCAGCAGCTAACCCTTGTTCACTGTCCTGGATTTACAAATTTCTCTTGTGTCCCTTCTCAGGCTGAAAAGCCTCACTCCAGGGAATCCTGACTTTATCCTCACTCATCCCTGGGCCCCTCTCTGGACCCTCCTCACGTCTATTGCTGATTTTTTGTCAGGGATTGGGAGCAGAACAATGCAGTGTTCAGGATAAGGCTGCCACACGGATGTCAGTAACACCACAGTGCTCTTTTTTCAATCCCTACTTTCCCCCTAATAATGCCCAATATTTGGTTGGGAACTACTGGATGTAGAACTAGTGTTTCCACAGAGTTATTTATTGCAGCCTTCAGTTTTAACTTCTGGGTGCTGGCCCTCAGTACATAGTGCTCCGTGCTCATGAAGATGGGATTTCCAGTTCTACGACCCTCCCAGAGTTCAAGATTTTACATTTGTCTGCCTTGAATTTCATCTGCCCCTGCCCAGCCTTCCAACGCCACACCAGCTTGTCCCGTTTGTCCCAGTTCTCCAGCTGGTGGCCATGGACAGCAGCTCTGCCATCCCTTCCCTGTCATTTTTCATAAAAACTGGTTGCATTAATCACCTTCCAGACTTTTCATTTCAAGAGGAGGCCTCATCCCTGGAAGTGCCCAAGGCCAGGTTGGATGGGGCTTGGATCAACCTGGGACAGTGGAAGGTGTCCCTGCCCACGGCAGGGGGTGGAACTGGATTGGCATTATGGTCCCTTCCATTTGAAATTAAAGAATGTATAATATCAGAATTACTTATATCCCATTAGCTGCTGGGCAAATACTCCCCATTTCCTGTTCTTCATAAATGTTAAGGTGATTTGGTTCCCTTAAAACTCTGACATCAACACTTCACCTTGGACAGGTACAGCCACAAGCCCATGGCTCTGAACCTGGGCAGCTGCTCCTGCTCTGAGGCACAGCTGGAACCAGGGCAGGGCGTGTGGGAACGGGGAGCAGAGAGAGTTATGGGCATCAAAAACTGCAGAATGCCACAGACATGGATGCAGGAGCCAAGCCTTTGGTGTCAAAGAAGTGACACTTCCAACAAAACACAAGGTTGTTGCCATGTTCAGGATGCACAAACAACCGTATCCCTTCATCGGCCTCGCTGGTTGTCGTGTACCTCCTGCACAAGGTGCTTTGCATAGAATTAAGAACAGGATTTGTTTCTTCAAACTTTTGCAATTTTAACATCTGCTTGTTTTGGTAAATCTGACAGGGACTCTCTTTTGTCTCTTTTATTTTATTTTATTTTTTTTTAAACCGAAATTCTATGAAAAGTGTTTTTAAAAGTGCTAACTGACAAGCCTACACAGGCTGCCTCCACTCAGGGAGCACTCTGCACAGTTGTTAACTTGTTAGACAGGAGCTAGATTACAATCATAAATAAATGATTTGCTGTCTCCTTACATTCAGACATGTAGCTTTTAAAGTGTAGCTGTCATCCCTGAATCAGATTTAGTCAAATGCTGTGTAACTGCAAAATTATCCTATCCTTACCTTTTTTTATTCTCCATATAATGGACAGTTAAATTGGATTTTCAAATTTGAAGTGCATATGTTTTTCAAATCCCCACAGGGTTGCCATTTTTTCATTTCTAAAGCAACTCACTAATGTTTATCATTACCACACAGAAATATTACAATTCTTAAGGGGCACCTTATAAAATAAGTACAGGAGAAATATGCTTTATCGTCTCAAAATGAAACCAATTTCTCAGCTGATTTGCAATTTATTTACATGTTAGCATTTGATTTTCTGCTGATTTATAGCCCCACATGCCTGTGTCTTTGCTGCTTTCTAAATAAACACCATCAGGCTGGGGAAGCCAATACTGAATTACAGAGCTTTGTTCCAGCTTCTCTCTATTAATGAGTTAAATCTTTTACCAATAGTGCCTGGTCTCCCCGAGCACTGAGTGCAAGGAGAAGTCATGCATGGTATTTTATAAGGCTGGAGTTCTGGTATGCTATAAATAATCAGGAGGTGTGGAGAATCCAAGGGGAAAATAGAGATCTCAGGAAAAGCACAAGTGAAAAATGTGGTCTCGCAATTATTCTTTTTTTCTAAGCTATAAATTTGGAGATGCAGCCACAGCTCGTGGAAACCGGTGCTGGGGAGATTTTATTTTACTCAGCCATTTAGGACTTTCCTTCCACGGCAGCTTTCCAGGGTACCTGCTGCACACCTGGGCTCCTGCATCCGGCGTGTTCCCACCGCGTCCACGAGCCACACAGGTAATGCCAACCCATGCTGAGGATTTTTTCCGAGTAAGTTTTTTAATGGCAGGTAAATTATTCATTGGCATGTAAAATAATACTCTCAGCCTTAACTAACGTGGTAGTAAAAATAACCCCTGGCAAAGACCTCACCCTTCCAAGGTTCGGTTCATCAATAAACAATCGGAAGGGCCCAGCGCGGCGAGGGGCGATTCGGAAGGAGGGGGCCGAGATTCAAATGTGCATCAGTTTGGGGGAAATGCGCCTTTTCCACTCTGTAAGCTGCATGTGCAAATTCTATGGATAATTAATGCAACAGTTCCTTCAGCAGCATCAAAAGACCCACTGTTTAATTCAACATCCTACACGCGCGGTGTGACAGCAGCGAGGAGCGTTATCCCTGGCAGTGAGTGACAGAGGACATCAAGCATTCCTCTGGAATGCTCTTGCATCTCGCCCGAGTGGCACCTCAGGTGTGGCTGAGCTGCATTAATGACGGGAGGTGCTGCCAGCCCATGGCCCGTGCCAGGCACGCTCCCATCGGGAATGCCAGCCCGGCCGGGCACTGCACCGCAGCCCCCCCATCCCTGCAGCTGAAGGACTCGCTCCACTGACGCTGCCGTGGCCACCAGGACATCTTGGAGGAGCTAGGAAAGGATCCGGCCGCTGCAGGCACCTGCAGAGAGGTGATGGAGCTGACATTCAAAAGCCAGACACCAGTAGCAGCCTGGGCTCAGTGCTGCTGAACTGGGGCCACCTGAGCAGCCCTTCTGGTACCTTTCTCCTGCCAGGACCATGTGCCCCAGAGGTTTTCCAGCCTGTTGACTCACTGGCCCTGAATCAGGCACTGGAGCTCAAGTGTAAAAAAGGCAGAGCAGGTCACAGCTCAGTTTCTTTGGCGAAGTCACAGTGGCTTTGACACAGTTATGGACTGCCTGCTGCGGTGCTGCCGTGGGACGAGCTGGTGCCCGGTGCTCCCCAGCCCTGGAGCCCACCCAGCCTCTGCCGGGGAGCACACGCAGCGTGATTTGGCAAACACCAAATCCTGCACCTCAGCAATTCGTCCCAAAGCATCAGGAAGGGCCTGGCCAAGGAGGAGCCGGGTCTGTGATCTTGCCCCATCCCTCCCCTGGGGGCACTGGGTGCTCCCCCGGGCAGGGAACCGGCTGTGGCAGCCACAGCAAGGCAGCAGCGAGGCTGCTTTGTGCCCGTGCACATTTGCGCTTGCTTAATGGTGGGGGTTTGTTTTTTCCTGTTGACATTGATCATAATTGTTACCCCATCGATTGACACACAGGCTGCTCGGCGGAATAACAAGGAATGCTGCGTGCCAAATTATTCACTCTCCACCGGCTAAATCGCGCATCCTCCTGCAATCAAACCGCAGCCGCAGCCGCAGCTGGAAAACAAAGGTCCTGCAATTCCGAGTGGAGATGTGGAGAGCTGGGCAAGGAGTGGTGGAACATCAGGCTCCCGGTGCTCCCGCCGCCTGTCAGTGACGGGTGTGTGACAGCAGTAACGACACCGCCAGCAGCGCCGGCCCCGCCGTCTGTGCAGCTCCAGCCACAGGGAGATGCAGGAGGGAAAACGGATGGCATCGACTGGAATGGGCTGAGCATCCAAATCCATCCGAGAGCAAGGCAGAAAACTCTCGTACCATTAGGATGTGGATTTTGGAGCCTAGGGTCTGTCCTGCAAGCACACATTAAAAATAACCCATCCGAATTTGGGTTGGTTTAAGGTCACACGGCTCCATGGAGGTCAGGGGCCAGCACAGCACTGCACCTCTTGCCTTGTCGGGGAGCACTGGGGTGGGATGGGCTGTGGCTCGGAGCCAAGCTCCGTGCCAGCAGCGAGTGGCTTCCCTAACCCTGTCCCAGGAGCGTGGAAGGTGTCACCTGGGGATGAGCACACACTAGAGAAGCATCAGCAAAAGTACACTCCTCCTCCAGCAGGAAAGTTTCCTTTGCTGAAAATCGCAGCTCTCCCATTTAATTCTCATGAATATTCATCCGTGCGGGGATCTCATTCAGAGGGAGACCGAGAAGAACTGGTGGGTGCTTATGCAAAAACACAGACACTTGACACCGAAGACGCTTGTTTAGCTGATGTGAAATCTCTCCAGTTTTCTTTTTCCAGTACATCCACGGGCTTGGTGGGATGAAATACATTATCCAGAGAATCATTCATCAAAGACCTGGAACGACACAGAGCGCCATGTGATGGATAGAGAAAATGGCCACCTCGCCAGTGGCTTAAGGACAGCCAGAAAGACGTTTGACGAGCAAAAACCTTCCCGTGGATTTGTGCTGGAAGCGGGGTTCAATAGGGGACCGTACATACCATCGAGTGCCAATCCAACAGAGTCATCTGTGCAAATCTGTGGCACCATCTCAGAGGGAGCCGTGGCACGGCAGGGGCTGGGCTGGGCAGGATTAGTCGGGAGCTAGAAAGGGATTAGGAAAACCTGACATGAAAATGCTTCACTTTGTGTGCATTTTTATAGTGTGAGACTATATACGGAGAGCTGTTATCCCACGGGCTGCCAGGCAGGAGCAGGGAAAAACAATGACATGTATTTTTGGGGGAAAAAAGAGGAACTTGGAATGAGACATCTTCCCAGCGTGGGAAGAGCGTTGCTGAAGAACCTCTCCTGACTTTCGGGGAGCTGGACAGGGGCCATTTGCAGGCACTCCTGATAAGCCTTCCCAGCCTTTCCTTGTTTTCTTTCCCGTTGTTTTGAGTCAAAGCCGTTGTCGGAGGCAGCTCCCCTGTCCCTCCCGCAGCACCCCGACCCCGCACCCCTAGCCAGGAGTTCCTGGATGGAGTTCACCTCCATCGCGCTCCCTGCAGGACCTGCTGCTGCCGGTGGGCTCTCCAGAATTTCCTTTTAAGAAATCAGGGCAGAGAACAAGGGAAGTGGGTCCTCAGTGGCGTAAGTGTTGCAGAGCTCCGAAATAACCTGGCTTAACTAATGGCTTTGCTAAACCCTGCAGTGGCTGGCGATGATCTCCGTGGCCATTCCCTCTGTGAGAGGGTTGAAATCTGCTGGCGAATCCCGACATTTTCGGAGCCATGGTGGGCCACATGCTCAGAGGCGCGCTCGCTTCCCTGTTCCGCTCGACTGCAGCTTCGCCGTGATGTAGCAGATTGTTCGGAGGGATCCATGTCAGGATATTTTGGGGAAGTCAGCGCTAGCATTGCTGTGAATACAGCATCTCTGTGCGCCGCACAAATCCCTTCCCTGCTCGCAACGAGCCTGGCAGCGCGGAGCTCTCTGACGGCTGCTGCAGGCGAGGACGGAGGGGCTGTCGTGGAGGAAGATGGACCCTCGCAGCTCTGCGGGGATGGAGCCTGACCGCGCAGCAGTGCTCACTGTTGTCCTAACGAGAGCCCGAGGGGTCCCAGCAGGACCCGGACCCCGCAGGATGTGTGGCACCTCTCCCCGGCACCGTGGGCAGAGCGCTGCTGACAGCGGGCACTTGCACCCGTGGGCACCGGCACCGCGGCTGCGTCCTCCTGAGCAGCATTGGAGGCTGTTTGGAGATTGCAGCAGAATGACTTTGTTCTCATCAGCCCACAAACTGCTTAATGAGTTAAAAATTTACTCCAGATTAAGTGGATTTGAGCTCTCCAGTCTGTGGTTTCGGCTGCCTCCCGGTGCCCCCAGCCCCTCTGGAGAGGGGGAGCAGCGCCCCGGCTGCGGGATTCCCCCGCTCTCAAGCTCTGCATTGGAGCTGCAGAGTCTTTCAGCAAAGCCAATTTCAGTCAACCTGGTTTCACTAAAATACATCGACTTCAGTAGTGTTTTGTACAAAGGGAGGGGAAAAATAATCCTAAATATTTTCCTTGGGATAAACTCCCGTGTTAGAGCCACGTCCCTTTCATGCTGTTGCACATGGGCTGATATTTAAGGCAGGGACTTATTGTATAACCCAGTGCCTGTGGGATTAAAAAAAATAAAAAAACCCCCACAGTCTCCATGGAAATGGAGGCCATATCTTTTGAAAACTGTATCAGAGCTCTCTATCCTCTCCCCTTTATCATTGTATTTTAACCTACCAGCTGCATATTTAAGAGCAGAGCTTGCAAGATGATCTTACCCTTTTTTATTATTTTCCCTTATGTGTTAAGGGAGGGAATACTGACAGGGACAAGTGACAGCTCGCTAATTATTCCCTTACTGCCACTGCTGTTCTTGTTTTGGACGTGTTGCTCATTTTCCTCTGCTCTTCGCACTGAATAATGCATGGGTCCCTATCAGTATTCATGCGGTACCTTCGGGAACTGCCAGCCTAACTAGCTGATAACTGATTCAGTTTGTAACCGGTGCCTTTGGGAGTTGCAAGGAAAAGTAGCCAAGAACAAATTTAACACTTCTTTCTCATTGCCTCAGAACATCAAGGAGAGGTACAGGAGGGCTGCGCATGAAATCCATTCGTTGCCTGGAGCTGTTGGAGGTGCAGAACCGCAGCTCGCGCGTTTAACCCAGCGCCCGCGGCCGCGGGGTCAGCGCGATCCAGATGGGAGCGCCGGGAGGGAGCGGGCCGGGAGGGAGAGGGCCGCCGCCATCCCAAAGCAGTTGTTTTCAGCAGATGCCCTCTCTAGGCTTCGCAGGGAGGTGCCAAGAAAAGCCACCCCGGAGCCATCTGTACTTCGGAGCGGCAAATAGTGCGAGCCTGGTGCCGGTGCTGGGAGCGCTCCGGGCTATCGGCTGCTATCGGCGTGGCACGAACACATCGGGGCGGGGACCCTGCCGGGCTGAGCCGGCCCCGCCCGCACCCCCAAAGTGCAAACTGCCGGTGCCGGGACACCAGGCTGACCCCGAGCAACACTGAGCCTGGTCCCTTACAGCAAGGTCTGTCCTGCTCCAAAGCAGCTTCAAGGGCCCCCTCCCATCCCAGGGAGAACAGAAAGCGAAGGAGGATGGGTAGAAGCCATACCCGCTCTTGCTCTGTTAAATATGATTGTGAGAGGGAAGAAAGGGAGAAAGTCTGGCGTTTCCCATGCGCCACGTTTGTTAGAGGTGCCTGGTTACGCTGGTGCCGCAGGAAACATATTTCCTGCCCCGCAAGAGGGGAGGGATGGGCTCACTCACCGCAAGGAGCTGCTCCGCGGGAAGAGCGCTGCTCCCTCCACAGAAGGATGAAAAACTGCTCTGAGCAGTTGGCTGAATATTCTTACTCGAGCTTTTCATCTGACATGTGTCAGATGGTGTGACCTTAACCACCCGTAATGGCACGACCTTAACCGCCATCTTCACAGCTTTGCTCCTCTCCAAGCGCAGATATATATATTTAAAATGCTGCTGTGGAGGAAGAGATGCGTTGGGTTTGGGGTTGCGTCAAAGTTGTCAGACGTGTCTTCTGCAGGAGCTGAAAGCAGATGGGGAGATGACCTCGTAGGCGTCCATCATGCCTCATGCGAGGGACAGAGGTTCAAGCAGGAAAATTTTAAAGGTCTTTCTTGGAGCTTGCACTAGGAACTATTTCCCTAGTTCAAACACAATGAACTTTGTTGAGGAAGTTTAGAAGCTCCTCTCTCAAATAAAGACGATCCAGACGAGTGCTAGGCAGGAAGTGAGGTTTGTGCACGAGGGACAAAGCTCTTGAAACGCAGCCAGGCTTGGGAGCAAATTCATCAAGACCCAGCAGAAGAGACACACCTGGGCTGTGCTCAGACAGGACTGGGGTGTGGGGGTTCCTTACTGACCCCTGAGTACCGTCAGCCCCTTTGAACATGGAGAACAGGCTGGAGGGATGTGGTGACCCAGCTCAGGGAGCTCTTGACTCAAACAAAGCTGCTGTTTAATTGATTCCTCTCCACCCTTCCCATTTCAGGCTTTTCTGCACTTCCTCCACTTCTCTGCTCCCAGTGCCCTTTGACCAACTGGTCACAGCAGAAAATCCTGGGTGATCTGTCCCATCAGTCCTTAGAGAAACACACAGGTGAGGTGGTCACTGACAGCCAACCACTTGGGAGGGGCCCAACCTTTCTCTCCTTAGGGATTCTGTGAAACTTGGCAGCAGTTTGTATTAAGAGCTGCTAAAACCCACGGCTAATTGGGCAAAATTACTGACATCTTTTAAAAGGTAAGAAGCAAGTTAAATAATGCTGTTCTCTTCATCACACTGCCTATAATTACAGAAAAAAAAAAAAAAAAAAAGAGGATGTCAAAGAGAAATTGAACTACAGAGTTGAAAATCCCTCGGCAATGACTGCACTCGGATTCCTTGCCCCCAGCCTGCTGGAGAGGTTTGGCTCCGGTGGCAGTGGGCACATTGTGGGCTTGGCAGCATCATTCCTGCGCCTGTTCCAGGGAACAATTCTCCCCAACCATAGCAAGCCTTGGAAAAGCCTTCACCAGTGTCTGTGGTGCCTCTGGGGAGCCCCTTGGAAGACAAGGAAAAAAGCCTCAAGATACTGTATGTCAGTCTATCTCTCACTATAATTACCTTTATTGATTGGGGACTCATTTACATTTCCATATCTCCGAGTTTCCTGTTAGTGTGCCTGTTTAGATGTGTTCATGGATCAGATTTCAAGAGATTTCATCCCAGGGAAAAAAAAGCCTTGTTATGTATGAACTCCATGCAAATCTCAAAAGAGAGGTGATGAGGCTTTGTGGCAAGAAATAACACCAGAAACTGTCGGATGAGCGGAAGGAGAGAAGAGGGAGCAGCCATGGCAGTAGAGCCATTTGTCACAGCGTCCCCAGCACACGGAATGCTCTGCACAGAATTCCTCCTTTTAGCGGAGCCCAATATTTTCTCAAAATAAAGAGCAGAAATGCACGAGGAGCGCAAAACCACCAAACCAGAAATTCTTCTCTCCTACAGGTTTGTGACGTGTCCCGAGGGGAGAGCTGCTCTTGCAGACAGGTGCAGAAATACCTGCTTAGCTCGGGCTTGGAACTGGCTGAGAATGGCCGCTCTGCCCCAAACACTCTCCCTTCTGCTGACAGAAATCCCACTCATGTTCCCTCTGGCCAGCCCTGCCATGCAGCCCCACGTGTCCTCGTTGGTGGCAGAGCTCACCCAGCCGTGGTGCCCCTTCACCCCTGTGCCATGAGGACACCTCCACCCCTGGGTCACCTCCCGAGGGAAGCGGCGTTTGCCCCTTTGCTGGTGGACGCTGGGTGTGGGGAAGAGAACGTCTGCAAGTGGCAAAAATACCTTTTGATGACAAGAGGGGAGCAGTGAGAGTGCCTGGAGGGAGGTTTCAGGTTGGCAGTCAGCAGCTGTGATCCCCAGAGGAATTTAAATTGCCTTGCACTGCTTCTCACCAGAGTGAGAGGGAGAAGTGGGAGAGGGTCTTCTGCATCCCCCCTGCATCACACGGGCCCCTAGTCACAGCACATCTGGGACCAGATGTGGACATGTGCACTGCACTGCTTCCCTGGCTGGGGGCATCCCAGTCACCAGGGCTCAGACCAGTTGATGTCCTGACTCAGTGGTCAGGGCTGCAGGGATCTCTGAAAACAGCCCTCACCTCCCTCTGCAGCCCCTTGCAGGCTGCCTGCTCCGTCTCACCCAGACTAGACACAGAATCTGCTCCAAAATGGATGTTTTTCACATTAAAGAGCTGCACAAACATTTTATTTCCCATTTGTGGCCCTTTTGCAAACAGCAGAGAATCCACTCTTTTCCTCCAGAAGATTTGTGTCTGAGGGAGCTCCCAGGCTGACATAAAGCTGCCCATACTTTCAAGAGGCCTCTCTGGTAAGCTCTTATTTCTTGGAATCCTTCCCAAAATGAGACAGTATCACTTATGGGAAGCAGCAAACAGGAGTGATGTGAAGCCCTGAGAAACCCTTCCCGTTTCAGCAAAGGCACAAGTGTCACGTCTCTGCAGAAATATCAATTATATTTCCCGTACAGCTAATGAGATAGCAGTTGGCAAACATCACAGGTAAACAGTCAGATGTAGCCTAGCACGTAATTTGGGCTTTTGGAATCACATTTTCCTGCTGCCAAGGTGTCCCTGAGTGCTGCACCCACTGCTGTGCCCGGGTGAAGCCCACAGTAACCCATGGAGTGCAGTGAAACCACAATGAAACATTACAGAGCTGGGGAAATGTCATGTGAGGAGCAGCTGAGGGAGCAGGAGGGGCTCAGCCTGGAGAAAAGGAGGCTCAGGTGGGACCTCGTGGCTCTGCACAACTCCCTGACAGGAGGGTGCAGCCAGGTGGGGGTTGGAAGAAGCATCATGACAAGAGGAAATGGCCTCAAGTAGCTCCTTACCCTAAAGGGCTGTTCAGCCCTGGCACAGCTGCCCCGGGCAGCGTGGGGTCACCATCCCTGGTGGGGTTTAAAAGACATGTGGATGTGGCACTTGGGGGAACTGGGTCAGTGGTGGCCTTGGCAGCGCTGGGGGAACGGTTGGACTTTATGATCTTGGAGGTCTTTTCCAACCCAAACGATTCCATGATTCTGTAAGAGAGCGTATCTGATTCAGCATTATTATTAATCCCATATGTAGCTTATGAAGGGAGGAAAGGCAGTAATTAAGTGCAGTCATAAGTTAAAAGAATTGACCGTGTGTTTCTTGCCTGCCTGATCTCTGGCAGTGCCTCGTGTTTACTCAGCCATCTGCTGCTGGTTCTGTAACCCTGTGTGCTCCCCTTGTCCCAGCCACTGCCACACTCAGGAGATACCCTTCAGCTCCCAAAGTTCTTCCCAAGAAAGGGAAGAAACCAGCTAAAGAGTAGAAAATGGGTAAGAAAATTCAGAAGAACAAAAGGAACTGGCAAAAAAACCCCCCAAACCCAAAGCAAACAACAACAAAAAAACCCCAAACTCTGAAGGGCAGCAAAATACAAAGACACAGAGGACAAATACCTTCAGGAGGGTGGTGGCACTGACAATGGCACAGACTGTCATGGTCCAGCACTGGGCAGGGAGTGGCAGAGAGCCCTCAAGAGCCCCCAGGATCCCAAGAAGAGCCCCTCAGCTTGGCTCAGCATGTGGCTACAGGGCTCACAGCTGGCTTTTAAAGATTGTGGGGGGCTTGTTCCTGCACTCCTGCTCCTCACAGGTGGGAACCTGGGGCAGGTGAAGCATAACCCAGGGTGAGGGTCTCAGCCCTGCAGGAAACTGGGTTTAGGTAAATTTTTTGTGGGTTGGCCTTGTAGTAGGGGTGTGGCTTCTGGGCAAGGAATAAATGTAATTTTAGTCCTTTTCTGAAACAAAAAAAGAAATCTATGTGTTCTGGGAGATGCTGGTGTGTGACTGTTGGTGAGGATGGTCCCCAGCTGTAGTGAGAGAGTGAAGTCTCTGCTCCTTGGGAGCTCCTCTGCAGCTGCTCTCTGAGACCACTGGGAAAGGTCCTTCTAGGCCGAGAGTAAGGCGACCCTTTTGGGAGAGAACACCAGTTATTAGGAGTGTACCGGGAAGTTGTGAGCCAGGAGGAGAACACGGACCTCAGTCTGGTTCTACTGCAGCCAGTTCTCAGGAGTTCCTAGATTTGGCTTCAGGTCTCTGGAATAAGGATGAGTTACGGGAAAAAATAAATAAGGATGAATTATGAGCTCTGTCTGAGTTGTTCCTCTCCCTCAGGCACTGGATTTGGGTTTGCCCTTGCCTCCGGCCACTCCTCACTGTCTCTGTCACACTGTAATCCCTTCAGATGCTCTCTGGTCCCTCCTGACACTCTCCAGTCCCTCTGGCCTCTCTCTGGTGGCTCTGTCACACCACAGTCCCTTCAGCCACTCTCTGGTCCCTCCAGCTGCTCTCTGGTGGCTCTGTGGCACCTCCAGCCCCTCTCTGGTGGCTCTGTCACACCGCAGTCCCTCTGGTGGCTCTGCTTTCCCACCCGGCCCTCCTGCCCCCGTGGTTGTGGCTGCTCCTCCATCCCGAGGATCAGTTTTCAGCCAGCCCCGCGCTTTGCCCTCAGTCAGACTATTTAGTCTGGTTTTGGTGACCCTGTCTGACTGCTCGGGAAGGAGCTCTCAGGTTTCTCTTTTCTCTGCAATCACTACACTTTTTTTTTAAACAAATACCTTTGCGCCTCACTCTCTCAGACAGGCTTAAGGTGGTCCCATTCCCCTTCCTCGTGTGAGGAGACACGCTGGGAGTAGCCCTGGGATCTGCATTCCTTTGCTCTTGTGCTGTGGGAGTGCAGGGTTACCTTCCCTCATAAATCGCTGTAGAGTGGCCATTCAGGGCTAATATTTACAAAAATCCCCCTAAAAACCCCTGCTTAATATCCAGGCAGGGCTTATCTCTGAGCACGAAAGCAAAGACACTGCTCGAGTTTTCTTTGGAGAAGCGATGATATAATTTTTGATTCGACTAATACGTGCTGAAAAAGCCCCTTGTGCTTTAAATGCGAATTCCAAGAGCTTTAAAAATTGCCACAAGCTCTTTCCTTTGTGCTGCTCACATCGTCCACGGCCAGGCAGGAGCTTGCCTCTGCGCTGTGAGCCGGGGGCTGAGTCAGCAGGATGGGCTCCGTGTGGGATGGAGGGATGGATGGAGGCATGGATGGATGGATGGACGGAGGGATGTTGGTTTAATTGCTAAACTCCATTTGAAGGAGCTGATCACTCATCAAGGGCTTTGCGTGTCGCTCCTGCAGCGTCTACAATCCAACAGTTGCCCAAGGCGCAGGGCGGCTCTTTACAAAAACGGGGCTCCGGAATGGGTTAAAAGCGTAAAATCTCTGACAAAAAAAACGAGCAAAGAACAGATTTAAAAAATGAAATGTAAGGGCCTGATGCCACATCATGTACAATTCCTGGAGCTTCACACTCTGAGCAGTGAAAGTGCTGATGGTGCCGGGTTTGGGGAGGCCTTTGCATCGATTGGGAAAGAAAAGTGAGGCAGCGGCCGGTGCTGGGAGAGCGGGATCCATCCCGATTTATTGGGCTGCCACGAAGCACAGAACGCTGGATGCAGATCGTTCAGCTGCTGCGTGCTAATGAAGGCTGCATTAATTAGCCACTGTGGATTGATTTTCATGATTTGTCTGTCTGGGCCTCTCAAACGGGTCTGAAGGAACTTGGTGCTTGACCTTCACTGCGTTCAATGAGAGCAGGGAGACGCCTCATTCCCCAGGGTTTGCGGGGGAAAGAAATATTTCTGGGACTTGCCCCAGTCCCAGAGACCTTCCTGGGGGTAGCCCTGGCCCTGGGGGGATCTTCCTACCACAGGGATGAGGTTGGGGTTGGTTTTATCGCAATGGCTCTTGCTGCAGTGACAGGAAGAGGGAGAGACTTCCCAACCCAGAGGGACAAGGATGAGCCAGGTGCTCATCCCAGACCCCAAGTGCTCATTGCAGGCCCTGGATGCCCATCCCAGCTCCCAGGTGCTCATCCCAGACCCCGTCAGTTTCGGGGGACATTAGTGAGAGAAATACCAGCAAATTGATTCTAAAAGGTGTTCAGAGGGGTCTCTGCACCCCCTTCACCGCGCCGCCCAGAAGCTTTTCAAGTGGAACAGCCTGCAGCTATTACAATAAACACCTCAGCCGCAACCTGGCTCTCATTTGCATATTAGCAGCCTTAATTTTGATGAAATATGCAAATGTATGCAAAATGAAATTCATCTCATAATGACACAAGGCGATTAAACAATTTTTATGCTTAAATATTCTGTTTAATGAAATCAAACAGACCCATGCGTGTGACAAATTTGCCTCAGCATGGAGAAATTAGTGGATATCAAAAAACTACCCCAGAATCCCAAACATGGGCCTCAGTGCGCTGGGCATTGAAATCGCCTCTTCAGAGGGAAAACAAAGGGGGTTCCTGATAACCAGAGGAACTGGAAATCACATTACAGAGAAACACTAAAATAAGTTAGTGGCAAGGCACTTTGTTTCCTACTCTCCGAAGAAATCCCGTTCTCCGTCCATCTTTTATTTATGTTCCAGATGTTAAATGGAGAGGACACGCTTGCTGGTTCTTTGTGGATATATTTGTGTTTTAAATTAAAAGGTGATCATGTAGCGGCTGCAATCAGTGTCCAGGGTGGGTCTGGCACTGCTGGATGGGTCATGTGCTTTGGGGCTGGGCATGGCACAGGGGGTACGGGGTGCCAGAGCAGTGGGGAGCTCACAGCCCCTCCAGGGACCTGCTGTGGATCCCCTTGGGTCCCTCGTGGCAGATCTGGGGCAGCCCAGAGCACAGGCAGGCTCTGCAGGACTCAGCATCGAACTGATTGAGATCTGCCTCGGTCCCATGGACTGAAAGGACAGCGGGGTTGGAAACGATCTTTGCTTTCCGTCCGTCGTTGCAGGCTCATCCCAAATTTTCTGTCTGAAATCTTTTTCACCTCTCCCATCCAGATCCTCCTGTTTCCTCCCTCTCACTCCCTCATGTCTTGGTTGTTCCAGCTGGGCTCTCTCTCATCCGTGTTTCTCTTGCTTGTATCCTGCATTGCCCTAATTCTTCCAAGTTCCATATCTTTTGCTGTTGAGGGTATGTGCAGCTCATCCCAACTCAGCCCAGCTGAGTCTCACCTGTAAATTTTATCCACAGTGTGTTTATTGTCGCTTTCAGGGGACAAATGTTGCCTATGAGCCCCATGGGCCCAGGTGCCTTCCAGCGCCACACCCCTCCATTCCCCCACGGCGCTCATCCCGCTGCTCCAGCTTGGCTCCAGCTCTCCAAACTTCAGCTCTGGAGCTGTCACACACCCACCCAAGGCTCTGTGCATCTGGAAATGCCATTGTGCCTCCTGATTCACAGCGGGGCTTTAACTACTGCTCTCTCCTTCTGGCCTTCCCCTCCCCTCGGCAGCGTGTCCCCGACTTCCCCTCCTCTCCTTCTGGGCTGTCATGGCGTAATTGATGATTTTAGGGAGTAGTTGACTCAGGCTGCCTGGTTTTGCTCTGTGAGTTCATTCCTGAGGCCGGTGCCTCGCTGTCGGAGCGTGGGGCCGGAGCTGGGCGCATCCAGCCGGGCTGGATCAGCTCCGGCTCCGCTGGTCCCATGGAAATGCACGGATTCACAGCGTGTCCCGATGGACCGAGGGCATCCCAGGGAGCACACTGTGCTGTGCCACGCCGTGCCACGCCGTGCCACGCCGTGCCACGCCGTGCCACACTGCCATGCCGAGCTGTGCTGCACAGAACCACCTCCCCATCCCTCAGCCCAGCCGACAGCTGGGAGCTGCACAAGAAGTTGTGGCCCCTTCCATCCCCCCAGTGAGACCCCGACCCCCTGCAGCCCCAGCAAAGGGTTGGGCGGGCTCAGTGCCTCAGCCCCCTCCCTGCTGCCCTGGCCGAGGCTCCCTTTCCCTGCGCCAAAACTGACAGAGGCTGGAGCCCAGAGCTGCAGAGTGGGAGCCCTGCCAGGCCTCATAGCACAGCCGTGATGTAAGAGCAGAGAGTCAGCAAAACCCCCTCCACGAGCACAGTTAACCCTCACGGCGGGGACGTGGCGGGATGTGGTGGGACACTCTGCTGAATGCTGTCTGGCTCCTCATCTCTGGGCACCCACCCTCCTCTGCTGGCACCCTGGGCACCCCTGGGCACTGCTGGCCGCGTTTTCCACCCCAAGTGCCAGTGCCTGGTCCCTTCCCAGGTGGTGGGGGGAGCTCTGTGCTGGCTGTGTTGGATGGGCATCCCTGGGCTTCCTGTTGTACCTGTGTCCTCCAGTTCTGGCATCCCTCAGTGGGTGCCAGTGCCACTCTCCCAGCTCACGCTCTGCCTGTCCTCTGCATTTAAATAATTCCTGAGGCAACAGGTTATGGGCTGAGAAGTTCTTAAATTATCCGGGCAAGTTTATGAACTTTCACGGCGTGGGATGGATGTGACATTTCCTCTCCATAATAAATGTTCATCAGAAATGACTTGATCCAAACAACCTTGTGCTACAAAGCCACCGGGCCATGAAAAACCCTTGACAAAACAATCTCCTTTAAAGGTGGCTTTGCTGGAATTAGGGCTGATTATGATTGGATGTCCCAGTATTCTGACCTTGTCACATTCCCATTATTTTGACAATTCCCTGAATATTTGTAATATTTCACTCTGGATGAGTATTCTCACACAGCGAGGTACCTGCAAGTGCTGGATTCATTTTTCTGTGTGGATTTGGCTTGATCAGGAAGAGATGATGAGCTGTGTGCTTCCCCTGCTGCACTTTCTAAACAGGCCATTCTGGGCTCACAAAAAAGGATGCAGGAAGATGTTCTTCATCCAGAGACCATCCGGTGGAAATGCACCTCATTTTTTAATGGCTGAAGATTGAACTGTGCTGATCTCTGCTGGTGCTGGAGCTGCAGCAGCTCTGTTCCAGCACCCAGGAACTGCTCTTGCAGGTGCCTGGGGAGCACTGGGAGCACTGGGAAATACTGGGAGCACTCCTTGCCCTGTCTGCCTGTGCTTCCTCCACTGAGGAGTTTTCTTCAGGGACCAGACAAGCAATGCCTAAATAAATAGTCCAAGTGGATGCAATTCCAAGCTCATATCATGTTACAGTAATCAGAGGATAAAATTGTTTTTCTCTGTGACCTTGTTACAACCGTTTGCGAAGTCTGTGGAGAAAACTGCATGTCTAAATCAATCCTCCCTGTGGAGAGTGTCGCTGCTCCTCTCAGAAGGCAATTAAAAAGGAGCTTTAGCTGGAGAAGGGGCTGAGGGAGCCTGCGGTGCTGTGGGGACTCTCGGAGAAGCTGGTCCAGGACCTGCACTGGGGGAGATCCCATCCTGGAGGGACCCGGACATGCCAGTGGGAATCATGTGGATGGGTGGGGCCACAATATCACTGTTAATCAATTTGCTTCTGATAGTGAGAGCTTGAGTTTGTTGTAAAACTCCCAGCACCTCTGAAGGGCTGCCTGCTATTATCAGTCCAAATAAATATGGGTTAACAACAAATTTGAACCATCTGCTGGGGCTGAAGCCATCTCTGTTAGGATGTTCCCAGTTCAGTGCCTCGTGTGAGTGAGGTGGTGGGAGTCCCAGCTCTGAGGAGTGTGTGCAAGGGACATCAGCCACCATCCTGCATGTCTATCGGGCTCTGCTGGGGCTCTGGCTCCCATGGGATCTCCAGTGCTCCCATGGGATCTCCAGCGTTCCCGGGAATGCTGCTGGGCAGCACAGTCCCTGCAGCCGCTGCCCCAGGACAGAGCTTGACCCAAGCAGGGCTGTTTGGGGGTCCTGTGGCCCCCTCCTGACACACAGCAGTGCTGGGGATGGTGTGGCGCCAGCTGCCAGACCCCAGTGTTGGCAGAGCCCTCGGTGCCCTGGGGCTGGTGATGCTCGGGGCCCTGGGATGAAGGAAACAGGATTTGTACCTGGCGTATCTCAGGCTTTAGAGCCATTTCCAGGCTCCTCCTGCACAAGGGCCACCCACACCAAAGAGGTGAAATCTGAGAGAAAAGCCTGCCGAGAGAGCAGCTGAGCACCAGGGTGCAGCTCTCGGTGCTGGTGAGTGCTCTGGAGCAACGTGGGGCTCTCCAGCATCCGGGGGTCGGAGGGACTGAGCACAGCGCCCTTGGAGATGAGATGAAGGCAGAAGGAGGGAGGGAGGGGAGAAGGGAGGGCTTTCTCACAGGAACCTTGTGGGAAAAGCAAAACCTCTTGTCGTGGTTCACTGCCTGCCCGTCTAATGCTGTCCCCGAGGGAGCCGGTCAGGCGCCATAAAACCAGGCAATTTGCCCCGGAAATAGGTGAAGAGATGGAAATGTGCTGAGGCGATGTAAATGTGCCCCCCCCGCAGGGGCCGGGGTCCCGCCGGGCAGCCGCTGCACGGGGAGGGTGTCCCGCAGTGCCTGGGACAGGGGCTGGCCGAGGAAAACCCCCCACCACGGGGATGCAGGGGGATTTCAGGGCCGGGCTGCCTTGTGCCTCCTCCTTGCCCGTGGCATGGCAGGGAACCCCCCCCGGTCGTGCTGATGCTGTAGCCTCGGGGTCCTGAGCACCCCGGTGCTTGAGGAGCATCCCCGAGACTCCGGAGGGGTGCTCGGTGCCGTGCCCCCAGCCGGGAGCACTCGCAGTGGGCAGCGCACATCCTTCCACAGCCCTGCTTGGAGGGTCCCGACCCTGGCACAGCCGGCACCCAGTAAGAGAGCCTGGAGTTCAGCTGGAAATCAGCCCGGAAATCAGCTCAGCCCAGCATCCAAACTCAGACGTGGTTTTGGTGCCTGTTGAATATGAACGAGGCTGGGATCCGTGGTATCGGCTGGTGTTGGTGCAGGGCTGAGTGGGGCCAAGGGGCTGCTGGTGCAACAAGCAGTTTTGCTGATTTTTGGATGCATGGGATGCTCGGTGCTGACTAAACAATAACTCAGTGCCGGGGAGGCAGCGCGGTCGGGGCTGTGGGTGCACGCTGTAAATTAAAGCCCTGGAGGATGTCACGGAGACGGCACCCGCCTTAACCTCACGCACTAGGAATTCAAGAAAGCCACCTTGGCCACCCTCATCCTTCCTCCCACGGTGCCTGAGACAGGCCAGACCCTGTCAGCTGGGATCTGCCTGGATCCTCCTAAATCAGCGCTCTGCTCTGCCTGTTCCTGAGCACAATCGTATCTCCTGGCTGTTGGACTGCGGCCAAGCGCAATCACTTCTCTGAAAGACTCGCTAAATATGTTCAGCAAAAGAATTTAATTAGCCCCTTTCTATTCCACATGAAGGTTTTTAAGGAAAAAAAAAAAAAGAGGGGGGGAAATAAAGGAAAAGAAAGAAGATCCCTGTCTTCCCAGTCCATTTTCTCGGCTCGTGGTTTCAGTCCTGCTGCTCTGCTCGGGATTTTACTGTGTCTCGCTTGGCACAGCAAGACCCAGCGAGCAGAGCCTGGTCCTGCCCCTGCTCTGCATTCCCCAGGTGTCCCACTGGGAAGAGCTGTGCATCCCTGCTCCAGCCCGAGGAGGCCATTTACTGGGGCTTGGAGTTGAAAGGATTGTTTGGTTGGGATTTTTGTTTTCAGCCTGAACTCCTGTGAGGGATGAATCATAGCTGCGTGCGTTTGGCTGAGCTACAGGGCTCTGCCGAATGCAGGGGAACACAGGGACCAGCACATGTCCCTGTCAGGAGAGCTCCTTGTGGATTCCGTGTATCTCTGCCATCCTGCTCCTCCCCCGTGCGAGGGGGAGGGAGACCGTCCCCTGAAACAGCTCCAGGTGGGGGCTGCAGGCAGGGAAGATGGAGCTGTAGGTGGAGGGGGCTGTGCCTGGAAGGTGCCTGGTGCTGTTTGTCCAGCCAGCCCCTCATGCTGGGGGGAGCCGAGGGGGCTGGAGGTGGGCTGGCTTCTCCTCCTGGCTAAGGATGGGGACTCTGGATGGGGACTCTGCAACACCGATGCCAACACTGGGGCTTGGAGCTGGTGTCTAGACCTGGATAAACTGTGCTTGTGTCACCCGTGTTGCCAAAACCTCACCTGATCCTCTCTCTGCGTCGGCAAGAGGCGATGAGAACATTCCCTTGGGGTTGCTCCAGCTATTTTCACCTGAGTCAGGCCCGGGCCTGGGGAAGCAGGACCCGTGTGGTCCATGGAGAGCAGATCCCTGTGGATGGAGCCCAGGAGCTCTGCTCGGCCTGGGGTTCAGGGCATGGTGCCCTGTGATCCCACCGGGCTGGCCGAGGTGCTGCTGTCAGGTGAAGCAGTCAGGAGCCAATCTGTTATGAAATTTATGAAATGTTATGTAACTGCGAGGAACCAAAAGACAGACTCTCTTAAAATGATATCCTTGTTAATAATCTCCTTCATCCATCACTGCTGCTCAAGGATCCTCTCGCTTTTATGCGGAACATAAATTATTTGGGGGTGGGAGGAGGGGCTCTCTGGGCGATGGGAATTACAAACAGCTGGTTGACCACAAATTGCACCTCCTGCATCATCAGTGAGTGCACGTGAGCTCAGCACCAGCCCTGCACACTGTGTTCATGACCAGGGCGTGATATTTTCGCTCTGATGATGCAGAATCCCTATTTTTATGGTACCTATTCGGTGCCCACATGGCTCTGTGTGTCATGAGGATGGCAGAGCCAGAACCCCCCCACCGTGGCCCCTCATCCTCCTGTCCAGCATCAGTCAGGTCCTGGCTTCAAATCTCACCAGGCACACGGAGAGTGTCAGAGCTGGATGTCAGACTCCCCACTCCGAGGGGCCTCAGTTTTAGAGGGACACCCCGTAGCAGTTTCTGAACCCCCTTCTGGCTTCCCGGGTATTTTCCCAGAATCACTCATCACTCCTGCAGCCCCTGGCCATCCCTTCTCTTTCACAGCATCTGAGCAGAGCAGCCAAAGCTAATGCTGATGTTGGCGTTCGTGCGGAGCTAAGGGTTAAGGGGAAGGGATCAAACCACAGAACAGAGAGTGAATGCAGCTTTTCTTGTTCGTGCTGCATTGTGATATATTTAAACTTTCATTTAGCATAAATACTGTAGGTCAAACACCAGACAGATTCACCAATTATATTTTCCCCTATTAGATGAAATATGTTTCTAATTTGGCCATAGTTTTGTTTTATTAGACCTGTGGCAGTGAGGGTGACCCTGTTTCAAAATAACCTTTTCAGATCATTTAGCCCCAGTCTTTTGCAAATAGAGTTTGATAAAGCAAAAATGTGCCAGTCTATTTTTTAAGTGAGGGTTATGTGAACCCAATTCCTTCCCCAAGTCAAGCTGGGGCCCCGCTGGAGCTTGGGAGCCCTTAGGAAAGCGTTATGTTACAGTCGCTCTGTGTGCGCGGAGCGAGTGCCCCGGTGTACTCAGGGAGAACTCAAATTGTGTTTATTTTGCACTGCGGATTCGAGCCAGAGGATTTTTGTCTCTTTAAAATGTAATAAAATATAGTGTTAGCATTTCCTGGGTTTCAGAGCTTCCCTGCGTGCTATTGGAAGGATGGCAAGGGGCGATGTGCTCACTCCAGCTCCAGATCTCCCCGGTTTTCTTAAAAGCAAGATCCCCAGAGCGGCAGCAGCAGGTATCTTTCAGGATCAGCTTTTGCTTTTTGTGTGTGGTGGAAACCAGAGAGATGAGTTATTTTTACTTTATGCAATTCCATTTTTCTCCTGGCTTATCTGATCCGCTTATTGTACCAAGGGCTTTATTTCCTCCAGGCTGCAAAGGAGAGCTCCAAGCTTACCGGAGCCCATTCAGCCTCGGAGTGATACCATCAGCTCCGATGGCAGCGCTATCGCCGCCGTTATCCCCCTATCGCCGCCCTTATCACACTGCTGACAAATCCTGCAGGAGTTTAACGCCGTGGTCGCCTGTGCCTCTGGAAGTTTTCCTGGGCACTCGGGGTCTTCTCCCCAGCTCTGCCCTTCTGCAGAACCTGGGTGCTGTGGGTGCCTGCAAGGTGCTTACTGGAGTCACTTCTCCCTTTCCCCCAATTTCAGCCCTATTTCCCATATTCACATCAATTAAGGTCCTGGTTCATCAGCCTCTGGCAAGGGAGCAGTCCGAGGAATGAAGCCCCAGGAAAGGGTTGTCTGGGTGCTCCTGCTGCACTGCCAGCCCTTCCAGCAGCCCTGGGGTGCTTTGGGGACATCCCTGTGGGAACGGGGACCCTCATAGACACTGCCTTGTTGGGGCCATGGGGCTCCCACTGCTCTGCTTCCCCTCAGCTTCTCCTGCTACTCCCTTGGCTCAGGGTGTGTGGGGACCCCTGCAAGAGTCAGGAGGCAGAGCCAAGGAGAAAAATAACTCACGGCCAAGGAGAATAATAACACACAGCCGTGCATGTGGCACTGTTTTGTCCCCCTGCTGTCACCGGGCTCCTGCAGCCCTGGTGCTCCCTGTGCCAACGCCACCAAGGGCAGGAGCTTCCTGTGGCCAAACAGCAGGAATGACGTCATCACCAGTGCTTTCATCATCCCGAATCGACATCATTCAAAGCAACAATCGCAGCAAAGCTTTGCGTTTTGGAGATTAAAACCAGCTGGAAAGCAGCGTGTATCCTGTGCAGAAAGTGGTTGTTAAAATGGTGCTCCGAATGGAGAAAGTCACGCCTCAAAGTGCGCTGAAATTTGATATTCTTAGCAAATATTATTGTTACTTGTTAAATATTTGGTGAAACGCGAAGATCAACACCGAAGAAAACTATCAGCAGTAGCAAAACAAAATCGACGTTAAAATGTCCTTGAAATCAATCTGTCCCTGCGAAATGTCCTCAGCTCCCTGAAACCGCCATTTCCAATGGAAATGCTCCATCAGAAAATTTCCTACAACGCAACTCAAAGCCTGGAACCCTAGCACTGAACCATTTCAGACACCGTTCAAAGCTATTTTTGTCAAGTCTTTAAAACCCTTTAAGACTTTATTGAGAGAAAATCCCTCTCTGTGCTGTCACTGAATTTAACGGTCTCATCTCCGGGCTGGGGGGGGATGCTCCTGTCCCCCCCTCACAGTCAGGATGAGGTTTCCCCCCATTGCTCCCCAGGCTGCCTCTGTCCTGCTTTGTCCCCAGGAACCCTCACTGCCTCCATGCCACGGGGACAGGAGATGCCTTTGCTCAGTCTGTGTCTGAGAGCCGGGTTTGCTCCCTGGCAGAGCAAACAGCACCGAGCAGTTCCTCCCATCACCCCGAGAGTTCCACTTGCTCCGGAGGCTGCTGCCAGTGCCAGAGACCTCTGAGACCTGGGCCAAGCTCTTGCACCACGGGGAGAAGGTGGAACTTGATCTTAAGCAAAACAGAAACGTCGCCAAGGGTTTAAACTGAAAACCGAAGCTGGAAGGAGTGAAGTTTCCGCCCCCCCAGCCCTTCTGGACAAGCTGGGGCTGCAGGGCCCGGGCCACGTGGGGGCTGCCCATAGCACCCAGCACAGGCTGGGAGGAGCAGCTGGACATCCCCTGGGAAAGGGAAATATGGGAACACATTCAGCAATATCCTGTGTGGTTGCTTGTTGCTGTTCTCTCTTCCCCCATTTTTTCCCCCCACGTTTTCCCCTAGCTGCTTGATCCCATGGTATTAAAGGAAGATTCTGGGTCACAGAACTTGCCAGCAAGTGGAGAAAGTGAATTTATTTCTAGGTAGAAGCCAAATTTGGGAATATTGGCTGCAGCAGGTCACACCCTACTCCTGTGCAACACCCAGGCTGAAAACGAACCATGGGCTTGAATTCTGCCCCGTGGAAGGACGTGTATCTGAACTGAGCGTGCAGAAAATGGCAGCACACAGCACAGGGGGGCCAAGCAGGTCACTGAAATGCTTGTCAGCTTTTCAACATTGTTCATGGACTTCTCGGCATCCCAAAAACTGACAGGGGATCAAATGTTCCCAAACGGTGAAACCTCTAAGTACGGAAAAGGCACACGTGCTTTTGAAAGGGTCCCGTGTTCTGAGCACAGCAGGCTGCAGCAGCCATAAATTGTATTTACAGCCTTGCTGAAGCGTGTCCTGTTTACACCGTCTGATCACTGTCCTGGGGACCGACTGAACCTATCAGGGACCCAAAACCCCGTAATTCCCTTTATTTGGAATAATGGGGAGGAGTAGGATGATGTTCTCACAGCAACCTCAAATTCCTCAGAGCTGCGTGTCTGCTGCTGCTTCAGACTCTCCAACAAGGGCAGGTCCTTCAGGCAGCTTTTCCACGACAATCCATCCTGCTAAAGTCATATTTCACTCATGAGGTGGGATATTTATCTTTCCCAAATAACGCCCCTGAATGTGCTGGTGTCCCTTACCCGACGGGGGTGGATCATGGGCCCCATGCCAGACTGTCACTGACCACTGTCCCAGCACCAGTGCACATTGTCCCAGTCCCAGCACACTCAGAGCTGCAGCCAGGCACGAGCTGTGCTTCCCAGTGACATCCCAGGAGCTGGGACCAGCTGGAGAAATGTCTTTTTAGCTGGTTCCCATCTTTTGAGAAGCCCAGGGTGCTCCTTGCCGGGCTGTGCTGCCATGCAAGTTTCTCAGTGTCATTGATGTCAGATATGAATTCTGGTTCAACTTCCAGAAAGAGCAGAATGTGGCTTTTCCTTGCTATTTGGAAAATCCCCCATGGAGCTCTATAGACAATATTTTCCTGTCTGGTACCACAGTGAGCCCAGATGCTGAAGGCAGACTCCATCATCCATGTCACAGCCTGGGACATTTACTGGCAGATTGACTCCTGCACGGGCAAAGGGCAGGTCTGGGTTGTCTGAGGGAAACCAAAGTGCCTCTGGTTGTTCTGCCAGCCCTGGTGACCCCAGCCCCTTGGATGGTACAGCACAGCTGGCACGTGGCCAGGGCACATCACAGAGCGCCCTGGGCTCAGCAGGGCTGTCCCAGCCCCTCGTGTGACTCTCTGGGGCTCTCCAGGACCTGCTCATCCAGAGTCTGTTGCTGTCTGAGGCACAACCAGAGAGTTTCTTCAGCAATGGAAAAGTTATTTTCCTAAATGGACATTAATGTTTTTTCCATTAATTGGAAGAAATTCTGCGGCTGTGGAAAACCTTAAAGTGATATCACTGTGAAAAACTGCAAAAAATTCACACTGAAAAGGGCTTATGAAATCCAGACTTTTCCCAGCCAAAGGGACTTTAAAATAATCCCCCCAGGGCCTCCACAGCACAAGGACTGGAGATGGCAAAGGGCACCTCACTGGGGACGCACGATGCGGGATGGGAGATTGTTTCAGCTGCCAGAGGGAGCAGCCATCCCATCCCATCCCATCCCATCCCATCCCATCCCATCCCTGCTCCATGCCTAGCCCCCTCGGAGGACAGGAGATGAACCAGCCTGGTGGCTCATTCCAGGTGCTGTCAGCAGCCTGGCTCATCTCCCTTGATTTATCACACCAAGTTCCTGGAAGAAGAGGAAAAGCAGCCCAATCCAAACCAGAGCAGCCCAACAGGAGCCTTTGGGAAGGAGGGAAGCAGCTGCTGGGATGCAGGGCAGGGGCAGAGCAGCAGGATGAGCCCCGGTGGGGTGGCAGATGGGCTGAGGCTCCTCCTCAGACCCTTGGCAGTTCAGGAGCTGGCAGAGACATGGGCAGAGGGTCCTGGCAGTGGCCATCCCTTCCCACAGAGAGCCTGGGAGCAGCTGTGTCCCTGTGCTCCCAGCAAGGGCCGGTGCCACTGGAGCGCTGGTCCTGCAGCCACGTGAGTGCCCAGCGAAGGCAGAGCCAGCCTGGCTCACACAGCCCAATTACCACAGGCATAATTGTTTGCAGAATCGGAACCTTCATTTGCTTTGAGTTCTTCCCAACTTGCCCAGTCCTCCAATATCTCCCTGCTCTGTCAGACATTCTCAGTTCCAACACAAATACAGATTTTTCTGGAAATGTGATTTATTTCCCCTAATTTTGATCTCTTCTTGCATTCTTCAGTTGAAGAAGCAGAACCCATGAAGAGTTTGGCTGACAGAAGTATTTGTGCAAAGGTTTTCTTTTATCCCCTCTTCCATATTTTTCTCAAAAACAGCTACCTAAATCCAAATAAGATTAAGAGAAAAACCTTTCAAATGGGTTACATTAATTTAGTAACCAGATCCTTTGCAACGATGAAAGAAGCACAATATTCTTATGTAATAAGTCCTGCTTTATAAATGCATTAATTCTTAAACTATATTGTTTTAATAAACAAGGCTCTAGACATGCCCAAGGGCACTGGTATTCTCAGAAGAGTTTTCCAAGAAGGCTTGTGTTGTTGGATTATTATTCCATTACTTCCAAGTTCACTGAGTGGAGCTATTTTTTTTCATACTCATATTGCAGTAAAAACAACAACTTTCAAATACTTTGTCGAAGAGATTGGGAATCAAAATGGAAACTATTTGTGTAGGATGAGAAGTGCTGAAAGTCCCTCGGTTCATGCAATTACATCGGGAACCTGAGGCCTGCCTTGTTATTAAGGGGCAGAAGGGTGGGGAATTTGGGTTGCTGCGGAGCTTCCCGGGCTAATCCCACTCCTGGGGATATGCTGGAGGAGCCGTGGCCAAGCCTGAGGGGCACAGGCAGGACCCAGCTGTCGGCCATGCCCATTCTGGGCCGGCAGGATCTCAGGGATGTGGGTGGCTGGATGCTGAGCCCTGTGCTTGGAGCTGCTCCAGCACCGTATCCCTGTGCCGTGGCTCCTCTCCTGCTGCCTCCCAGCCCCGCTTCCCTGCAGCCACCCCGGATCTACCTCACCCTGGTGACCCAGACTGATGTGCTGAGGCTTTAGAGACTCGTTTTAAGATCCTGTCACTCGGAATAGCAGGGTATTCCCCCTTTGCTGGCTGGGCTGGGGAGCACCAAGCTGGTGAGGCATGGCTCAGGCAGAGAGGGCTGGACAGCAAGATCTGGCTGGCTCCGGGATATCTGTATTCCCATGGATGTTTCCCCAGCTAATCCCACTGAGAGAGGGCTGACTAGAGAGGCACTAACAAAAATGATAGTAATAACTCACATATGCCCCCAAACCAGCTTCTTGGTGATGCTGCACAAAACCAGGAAAGGCCTGGAAGAGCTGCTGTGCCAGGGCAGCTTGTTCTGTATTTAAAGGACAAAACATTCACGGTGTATTCACCCCGTTCAATGCCTGGTCACGTGTGGATGTGCAGTTTTGGGGTGCCGTGCTCTAACCTGATCATTCCACGTCCCACAGGGGATGAGCAGCTCCCGGAGGAGCCAGCACAGAGCTGCTCTCCTCCCTCATCCTTCTGTCTGCACCGGCCGCTCTTTCCAACCGGATGCAAATGAAGGGAAATCTCACCCATTTGTGCCTCTGTGGAGTATCTTCTGCCTTATTCCCATGAATTATTAGCTCACTTTTATTGGGTTTGGCTCGCAGGAGGATGACTATTTCATCCATCAAATCAGAATCTTTTTAACACTAATACTGAATTTATAGAAGTGGTTAAACGAAGTGTTGACAATATGGACAATGTGTTTCTGATTAACGCTGCGATTTAACAGGGAGCTGCCAACGGCCGGGAGTCACTAAACCGGAGCAGTGCTTTTCCAGACCCACGGGCTGCAGCTCAGCACTGCAGATGTCGGGGCTGGCTGCAGGGGGCTGGCTGCAGCCAGGCTGCTCCCAGGAGCTGTGCTCTTCCCCCATGGTCATCCCTGTGCTGTGCTTTTCCCTAAACACACCCATGCTGTGCTCTTTTCCGTGATCACACCTGTTCTGTGCTCTTCCCCTTTTCCTGGTGGGTGCATTTACCTGTGCAGGTTATCGGCAGTGCAACCAGGCCCTGAAAAACAGCTTTGAAAAATGTCAAAGCAGATTAAAATATGGCCTTTCTTTCTCTTTCTTTCTTTCTTTCTTCTTTCTTTCTTTCTTTCTTTCTTTCTTTCTTTCTTTCTTTCTTTCTTTCTTTCTTTCTTTCTTTCTTTCTTTCTTTCTTTCTTTCTTTCTTTCTTTCTTTCTTTCTTTCTTTCTTTCTTTCTTTCTTTCTTTCTTTTTTTCTTTCTTTTCCTCTGTGACACAAAAAATAGGGGGAGTTGTACAAAGCAACTGGCAATGGGAACAAAAGGGAGAGGAAGAGAGGGGAGTGTGTGCAGAGCCACGGTGATCACAGACAAGATGAGAGGATCCTGCTACCTGGAGCCTCCTCTGAGAGTGCTCACAGGCCTGGGAGCTTTGATCCCCTCCTTCTCTCTCCCCACTAACAGCCTTCATGGCAACACTGAACTTCTGAAATTCAACACCTACTAAAATATCAAATATTTAGGGCTGGGAAAACCTTGTGGAGTGCGAGGTTTCACGAGATGTTTTGGCTTCTCTCAAGTTCAGAGCCGCAGTTGGAGTTCGGGAATTTTCTTCTTTGGGTTTTACATCTGCTGAGTTTGCTGCTTGTTCCAGGGGGATTGATTCAATTCTGGAAAAAATTGACATGTCTTCCCCATGTGCAGCTTAGGGTTAGAAAAGCCAGGAAACCCCAGGCAGGGCTGGAAGAGTCAGGAAAGCCTGGGCAGGGATAGATGAGCACACAGAATTTCCCTGCAGCACAGCGAGAGGTGCCCAGCCCCTGGCACAGTGTGACCTGCCTCACCTTTATCCCTCTGCTCATGCCCAGCAGAGGTGTTTGAGTGGCTCCCACCAGTCTAAATTCCACCTGCAGTGATGGAGCCGTGGTCCCTGTAGTGCCAAATCTTGGATGCCTGGGCTGCTTGGGACTTGCTAAAACCAAGTTCATCCCTGGTAATGCTGAGATGAGTTCCAGGTGTGGGATAAAACAAAATCACTTTTAAACCTTTACTCGAAGCTTGAGCAAAAGCCAGGCTGACCCTCCTCTAAAGCTCCCCTTTCCTCACCCTGCCCCCATCTCTTGCAGCCCTCCTCCCCCACCCATCCCCAAAATATCCCAACCCTTGTCTGGCCTTGTTTAAGAGTCAGCTTCAATAGTACCTTTGTTAAGGGTAAAATCTCATTAAATGTGAGGTAAGAGGAAATGAAAAAGTGTAAAATATCCAGATTTATTACCTGTTGTCTTCTGAGCATTTGAGAACCAGGAGCTGGGGGCAAGGGGCCATGTGGGATCAGAGCTGTGAGCCACGAGCCTTCCCCACCACCCGTGCTGCCTCCAGCTCCCGGGGCACTGCCTGCTCCTGGCACCGGCTTATCAAAGGAAAGAAATGAGTTTTGTGCTTTTTGAGATAAAAAAGGTGAATTGCTCTTACTGTATCAGACTGGCCCTGAGCTCCACCGCCCCGTGCATGTGCAGGTGGGGATGTTTATTTACTGAGCTCAGAAATGTTTCTCAGCTCAAAGGGAAGGTTTTCCAGGAGCGGTGACTCCTGCTTTTCTTCCTGTTCCAAAGGTGAAGGGAAAAGCAAACCCAGTAAATTACAGTGTCGGGTTTATTAACTCTGCTAATGAGGGAGCAGCCTGCATGGTCGGGGGTGAGAGAGCAAGACCCTCTGCTCTGGGGCATCACACCCGGGATGCCCCCGAGCTGCTCGCTCGCTTTCAGGGTGGAGAGAGGTGCCAGGGCTAAAAAAGGACAATTTAGAGAAACTGTAAAGCCTGATAAAACTGCTCTGGTCCCTGAACAGCCACAGTGAGCCTCGAGCATGGGATAGAGCCTGCAAGTGGTGCAGCTGTGGGGCTGTGTCCGCGGCAGGGTGATGCTCCAGGGTGAATTGTGCCCAGTGCTGTCCCAAAAAGAGTTCTGGGGTGTGATGTGAACATGCACAGGTCCTGGGGTGTGGTGTGTTTGCAGGGCCCACGCTGCCACTCACCTTCCCCGTGTGCACTCAGGGATGTGCCGTTTGCTTTGTCCTTTAACTGAATTAGTGGCTGGGGACTAAGGAGATAATCTGTCCTCTCTCCCTGCAGCAAGGAGAGGGGAGCCGATGTCACCGGTGAAAAATGTGGGGCCACCCACTGGGCCCGGGTGGGTGGGGAGGTTGTGCTGAGGCTGCCACCAGGTACAAAAAAGTGGCATTTCTGGGCTCGTTGTTGGGTGGTTTCCATGGAAAACCCTCAGCAGCTTCGGAGTGACCCTCCAGCACTGCCACTGCCCCCAGCCCTGCTGCCAAGGCCACCATTAAACCACGTCCCCGAGTGCCACATCTACATATCTGCCAAACCCAGGGGCTGAAAGCACACATGGGGTGTGTGCTTTGACAGTGCCAGCATGCAGGTGTTGTGCTGTAGCACCACAAGAAAAATCCTCATCCCGCTCCTGCCTTGGCAAAGCCTGTGCTCAAGCTCTCTGCTGGAGCAGGAACCCTTTCCCGGGGTGATGCCCACCCTACCTGGCCTGTTTGCTGTGGGACCCCTCGGGCACGTCCTGGTGAGTGACACCAAGCAGTGCAAAATGCCATGGCCACGGGGCTGGGCGTGGTGGCAGATGCAGGAGCGGGTTCGCATTGTCCCCGCAGGGGCGGCTTTAACTGGTGACATTAGCGAGTGGCGGGGCTCCGGGTGCCTGCTGGTTCTCCCTCCATCCACTCTGTATTCTAACCCTAATTGTCTGCAGCAACCTGTTATTACGGCGCCTTTAACATGATAGACACAAATAGGACGCACTAATCCACTACTCTTTGGTTTAAGAGTCATTACAAAGTGCTTAATTAAGTAAGCCTCACTTAATCACAAAATGTTTGCATGCTAAACGAGTTCTTGTGAAGCACGACACTTGACATATTCTGTACAAAAATAATTACAAGCGGGAGGCCCGGTACACTGAGCCTCCGAACATTTCATTTCAGGCCTTGCCCATTCATCACCAGGCTGGAATTAAAAGGCTTTCAGCGCAGAACTCCCACATTCCTGCCGGCTGAGTCACCGCTGCGCCGCTGCCGCTGCCGTGCCTGGGTGGCTGCCACGAAGCCGCTGCCCCGCCGGCTCCCCGGGCATGTGCCAGGGCCATGGCACAGCTGCTGCTGCCACCGTGGTGCCACTGCATCGAGGTGGAGGCTGGCCCCAGGCTGGGAGTGGCACCACGGGACAAGAATCCTGGGAAAGGCCAGCAGAGCATCCACGGCAGCAGCACAATGGTGGGCATTTTGTTAGCGTTGAGGTGTCCAAGCACTGTGTTCCCTCGGGATGAAGCATCTGGAACAGGCAGGGGGAAATTTGGTGCCTCCCTGCCCCAGAGCTCTCCTAGAGGCGAAGTCACCCTCTACCCCGAGGGGAGGGACGGTGGCTTTCCCAAACCCCCCGCCCTCGGCCGCATAAAGGCTGCCTGAATGGGATTGTGTCAGGAGCAGCCTGCAGACCTTTGTTGGGTGTGCCAGTGCCCATTAAAATCCCTGTCCCTATTGGGATAATTGGGATCCTTACCCCAGCCTGCCTTTTGAAGGAAACCCTTTAATTAGCGTTCTCCAGGCTCAGGAATGCCCTCAGTGTTCAGTTTGTTTTCTCACATGCTGCTGCTCAGGTTGGGGCATTTCAAGCTCCAAACTGCACCGTGCAAAGTGCACAGGAGCATCCATCCATCCATCCATCCATCCATCCATCCATCCATCCATCCATCCATCCATCCATCCATCCATCCATCCATCCATCCTCCATCCATCCTCCAGTGCCTGGCAGCACCTCTGTGCCCACAGGTGCCCTCCTCTTCTTAGCTGGGTTTGGGTGGTCACTGTGCCGTGAAAGCCAGGAGAAGAAACATTTGGAACATGGAGAGATCCTGCTGAGCACAGGGACGATGGTGGCAGCTGCAGGGTCACAGGTCCTGGTGTCCCCAACATCCCCAGGTGTGCCAGGGACAGGCTGTTCCCCGGGCTGGGATGGGGAGAGCTGCCAATGTGGGGCTGTCATTGGTCTTTCTCCAGAGGCAGGTGTTCAGTGTTTGTCAGGGCTAACCAAACAATTTACATGAATTAGGAGGGCATTTGTGACTGGCCCCTCACTGTGGTGTCATATCAGGGTTTTATTGCTGCGACTCCTCCATGGCTCCATCCCACCCCCAGCACCTCGGTGCTCTGCGGGATGGGCCTGAATGTAGCAGTTTTGTGTTGGAGGAAAACTGGAAAAAAGATTCAACAAGAATGTAGCATCCTGTGTGACATTTTCGTATCAAATAATTTCAATTTTTAATTCTGAACCAGCCCGTGTTTCAATAGTTTCATTATTTATCACATTATGTTTTGTGTTTTGCATTGTTACTCTTGTCTTCTATATTAATTTTGCATGATGAATTGTTTTGCTTGAAGTCAAAATCAAAATGAAATCCAAGGGATTTTGTCAAAATTCAAAGGTTTTAGTTAAGCTGCAGCAAGGGTTTCCAGCCCCTTCCTCCACACACAAATTAAAAATCTCTGCTTCTGCTCTCCTTCCAAAAAATTGCTTGAAACCTGGAATTCGTGCAGCAGCTGTGCCGGGCGCTGTTGATTTCCAGCTCCCAGGGATGCTTTTCCTTCCCGTGTGGTGAGTGAAGGAGAGGGCTGGGGGGAGCGAGGGGCTCAGGGGCATTGGGCAGTGCCAGGGCTGCGGCCGGCACGGGGGTCCCAGGAGGAGCCCGGCCAACCTGAGCCTGCCTGGGGCTTGGCCACCAGCACTGACCCAGCAACAGCAGCACACATGGTAAAAGTTATTGAGCAACATTCCCAAACTTGGTCATCTTTGCTCCCACGCAGGCGCAGGGTGCCAAGGCACACTGGGGCTGCTGCCCTGGGCTGGGGCTGGGGCAGGCAGTGGGTGCTCTGGTGCATCCCAGTGAGGGAAAGATGCCTTGTAGGGATGGGCATTCACTTCTGGGAGGAAACAAAGTGATCTGTAAACTCCATCTTGAGCTGGACTGAGACTTTGGCCCAAAAAGGGAGGGATGATTGGTTTTTGTCCAAAACCTTGAAGCATCTCAGATTGCCGTTTTCAAACCGAGATTTTTCATCATCAAGTGGCTTTTATCAGTTAAGCCAAATTTGGGGTTCTGCCTTTGTTTTTGGAGGGAAAGCTTGAGGCAAACGGGTCCCACAACAGCATGAAACACATTTCAGTTGAGTTTCAGGCTTGTAACCACACAGCCTTTTAATCATTTGTTGTCCTGAAGTTCTATATGCTTATTTTTGCATTAATTTTCTGCCACTGAAGCAGGAGCAAATTAGTGATTAGCCTGGTGTGAGCTGCTGGATGCTCTTGGGAGGGGAACAGGGACTCGTTCCTGCTCCGTGCCCATCCTTGTGTTGGAAGCAGAGACTTGAGGGACTTTCAGGAGCTCTCCTCCTTTCCCTCCCACTGCCCACATTCCCCTCTCTGATTCTGCTTTTCTTTTGCTTTTTCCCAGGTGACGTCTTCTCTTTGCACCTGTTTTGTCCCCGCTGGGTGTGGCGAGGGGCTGGGAGAAGGAAGAAGGGCTGTGGTGCTCCTGCCTCTCCCAGCTGGCGAGGGGCTGGGTTGGTGCAGCCGCAGCATCCTCTGCTCCCCGACCGTGTGAGCATCCCTGGGCTGCACCAGCAGCCAAGGGACACCCACCCTCACCACGGGGGGACCAGTGCCCCATCCCCACGCAGGGCCAAGGGCAACCACTGCCCAGGGGCACTGGGCTGTGCCCTGCTGCTGGCTGGGCACGCATTGGCCCACGGCGGCTCCGGGCCGGATTAGCCGGGTTAAACCGCTAATGCAGCCGCTGCGTGGAAGGCTGCTTTCAGTAAGTGGCTCCCTGTAGCTTATTTGACTCCAGGCCCAACTCTAATGTCTCAGTGGGCCTGTTACATTAAGCAGGCCCAAGTGGTAGGAGATTTAAAGCATCAAAATGAAGTGCTTTATCACTCCGTACTGTGTTCTTGGCTGCTTTCGTTGGCCTCACTTCACAGGCGCCGCAGCCTGCGAGCCGAGCCCTCTCGGCAGGCCCATTACAAATTCCACTTGTTGACGGTTGCCTTGTTGCAGGATTTAATGGTAGAATAATATTTACACAGTAAACTCCTCTGGAGGTGTTATAAACACCATAAAAAGGATTTTAGAAGCTTAATGAGCGTTAGTGAAGTCGAGACAGGATAATGTGGCAACTGTGCACTGTAATCTGATTTGGCACCTTCTGCACAGCAGGAGTTAGTGGGTGGAAGAGCTTTTTACTTTTTTTTTTTTGTTTTAGTGTGCAATATTGTTTGTTTAGCACGGTGCTGAACGGAGGCTGTGGAGCCAGGCGCCCACAGACCGGCTGACACAAGTGCCCACCAGCATGGGCAGCACGAGCACTCCTGGTATGTCCAGTCAGGACATTAGTGGTCACTTTGTGTCAGATGTGAAAGGATCAATGTTTGGGCCAGTTCAATGCTCGGTGACACAGCCCCAAACATGGTCATAATGGTCGCAGCAATAATTCCGGGACATCAAATTGACAGAGCGTAGGTTTAGATAAGAGATAGGAAAGAATTCTTCCCTGTGAGGGTGGGGAGGCCCTGGCACAGGGTGCCCAGAGGAGCTGTGGCTGCCCCATCCCTGGAAGTGTCCAAGGCCAGGTTGGACAGGGCTTGGAGCAACCTGGGATAGTGGAAAGTGTCCCTGCTCATGACAAGGGGTGGGACTGGATGACCTCTAAAATCCCTTTTAACCCAAACCATCCTACTATTCTTTGATGATGATTTTGGGCACGGGGAGCCAGGCAGGCAGCAGCAATGGGAACAGTGGCTCTCCCGAGGGGCCAACTCAAGGCAGGGGATGGGTGAAGATTTTGGGGCTGGGCAGCACTGCAAACAGCCCAGTTTGGGGGCTGTGCCAGGGGGCTGACCAGCTCCTGCCATCCCTGGGCTGGCCCAGACCCCTGGCACAGAGAGGGGTGCAGCAGGGGCAGCCCTGGGAGCAGCAGGCACAGGCTCACCCCAGCAGCCTCCTACAGCCCTGTGTTTTCCTGCATCTCTTCCATGTTATAATTCCTGTTTCCCCCTTTAGCTGAGCTGCAAACACCCCTGGTGTGAGTGTGCATTCACAGCTGGACACACACACAGGTGCACACGGCTCCGGGGTGTGCTGGGAGCAACTGAGAATCAGCCCCGGGTGGGTGATTCACAGGCAGATATTTCAAGGGTTTGTCCTGAGGAGGCAGAGGGGGAGCAGCTCCTCTGTGTGAGGCTCTGTGGGCGCCTTCCAGGGGAGGGAGGAGGGAGAACAGGGACAGGGAACACCAAGCTGCCCATCTGTGCCCAGGGCTGCCTTCTGCCAGTGAAAGGAACGTTGGTGGTGGGAATATTCCTATTCCTGCAGAGTGCTGACTACCGAAGGGATCTTCTTGGCTGTCTGCTGGAATAAAATTTAAAGGTTTAGATGATTTTTTCGTTTTCAATTTTGTACGGTTTTTATATATTTTATTTTGCTGTTACATAAACATATACAAGATTAAAAAAAAAATCTATTCAATACATACTGTCAAAAAATGTTATTTTTTTTCAACTTCAGAACCCACCCCAAAGGTGACACACGGTGTTTCAGCTGGGAAGTGACCTCACAGCCCCTTTCCCATTTTGGCCCTGCTCCCACAACACAGAGTTCCACATCCACCTGCTCAGAGTCAGACCCATTCCCTCCCACCCCAGACACTCTGTGGTGGCTGCTGAACTTCAAGGACTTGGATTTTGACACTCGAGGAACTACCCCCGGCCTTTCCAATTTCCGAGGGATGTGAGCAGCCATGGATCTCGAGACTGACTTGCCAGCAGCAAAAAGCCGCCTTTTGTAAATAAGCCAATATTTTCTTTCTTTCAAGGGGAAGCTGACAAAGATCAATACCAGCCTGCAAAAGACATTGCCCTCTTAAGAATTAGCCCTTTGCAGAATCATTAATCCAGGAAGCTGTTACAGGGTGACAAGAGCACAGAGGCTCTGCCAGCTCCTGGAGGGATGGCAACAACATCCCCTTATGCACAGAAAAACAAACCAAATGAGCTCGCTGAGAAAATCGTGGCCATGGGCTCGTTCTGCCCAAGGAACCCATTGGACTTTAATTAAGGAAGGCTGGCTGCACTCTTAATCAGTGTCATTAAAGTTTCCTGGTGTTTTGCTCTCATTTGACTTCCACAAGGTCTGTGCAGGGCTGGGCTGGCATGTTGTGGCTGCCCCATCCCTGGAAGCGTCCAAGGCCAGGCTGGATGGGGCTTGGAGCCACTGGATCTAATGAAAGGTGTCCCTGCCCATGGCAGGGGGTTGAAAAACCATGGTCTTTAAGGACCCTTCCAATCCAGACTACTCTTATTCTGTATCCCCTGTGCTGCCCTCCATCCCCGTGGCAGGGGAGCGTGTCCCTGTCAGAGCCCTGCCAGCTTCTCTTCTGGCAGCAGCCAGGCCACAGGTACCCAGGGCTGGGACCTGCTGAGGCTGCTGTGAGGGGCAGGGAGAGCCTCGGGGATGATCAGGTGTAGCTCATTAAATGAGATGCGGATCACAATTAGCCAAGAGGGCCTGGAATCAGATCACACAGGTGAAGCTCATCAGGGGCTAATGAGTCGGTGCCATGGCCACGCCTACAAATAAATGGAGTGACCCACCCAGCTGGGAAGGGGATGGGTGGGGGTGAGATCCACTCTATAAATACTTCCTGCTACCGTGTGCAAGCTCTTTGCCTTTCCCTGCTCTCTCCAGCTCTGTTTGATCCCTTTGGGCTGCATCAGGACCGCAAAAATGCAGCTGACTGTGAACCAGCTCGGTGGATCTCAGGACAGGTCTCTGGAATTGAAGAAACTCAGGTGCCCTCTATAAAACAGGCATCCAATCCCTCCTGGATCAACGGGACAGTTTGCTCTCTTGGAACAAAACGCTGTTGGGCCACAACCCGTGGGCACAGTGACATGGTGGTGACACTGCCGTGCAACACCAGGGGAAGGTGCCTGTGTGGCACCTGGGCAGACCCCGACCTGTGCAGGGCACAAGAACCAGCACCTGCACAGGGTGAGCTGCCAGCTTAGGGGGGTGAGATAATCTCCCCTGTTATCTGATTTAAACAAGAAGAAAAATCAGCCAAAACCCGAGACCGTGGCGTGTTTGGTGAACAGCTAGAGATGGAAAAATCGTTCCAAACGAGGCGTTTGTCACAACATTGCAGGGTCACCCGCTAAGCAAGGGATGCTGAAGAGGGAAACAGTTCTTAGGGGTAATTACAGTTTGTAAGAAGTTTTGAGCTGGCTCTGTAATTGTCGGGGGGGTGGCCATTGGCACCACAGCGCTGGGAAGGCACCACAATAGAGCTGTAATTTACAGGGCTGCAACCGTGAAGCCAGAAGTGGTTTGGGAATTACTGCTAATCTTCATGGATTCAGCGATTCTTGTGCTGGCCGAGGCGGTTTGGGTTACACGAACTGTGAGCAGGTGTCTCACACTGCCCTGGCATCTCCTGCCCGAGCCCCCGCAGCTCTGGGTGAACTGGAGCAAACATTGTTCCACTTGTGCCTCGGTGAAGAGCTCTCGGCTCTCCGGGTCTCCCATGGGAGAAGTTATAAAGAGGAAGAAAGTTGCCTGATTACCTTTTCTTAGTGAAAGAGGCTCCAGGAGAGCTGGAGAGGGACTTTGGACAAGGGTCAGGAGTGACAGGACAAGGGGGAATGGCTTCCCACTGCCAGAGGGCAGGGTTAGATGGGATACTGGGGAGAAGCTGTTCCCTGTGAGGGTGGTGAGGTCCTGGCAGAGGGTGCCCAGAGAAGGTGTTCCTACTCCTGGTTCACACGTGGCTGGGTGAGGGCATCACGGGAAGGGAATTTCTGCCATGAAAGCCCTTCTTTGCTCTTGGTCCCTCCGTCCCCTGTGAGCACGGAGCAGCGCAGCTCTGTCACATCAGGCAGCTGCCTGTGTTAGGCAGAGTTAAAAAAAAAAAAAAATCACACTTTTTTCATTTGTGCTGATTTGCATATTAATAGTTTGCATATTAAGCAACTACTTCAGAGGGTGGGCGGGCTAATGAATGCAGCAGTCTCCTCTATTTTAACTCAATTTGCCTCATCCATATTCCAATGACTTTGGGGATTGGTATTCAGTTTTCATTGAAATTATCCAAGCCAGACCTAATTTGTGCTGCCCTTCCATTAATCCAATTAATTAGCACCATTGATGTGTGCTGCCTTTGTGAGGCGCTTTGTGCGGCGCCGCTGCCGCTAATGACAGCCTGGGATCAGAGCGAGTAACGAGCAAACCAAAGGAGCGTTTGACCCTTCCTGGACCCTCACACAATGCAGCACTTTGGAGTCTGGAGGCCCTAATTTAGGTTCGATAGTCCAAATTATAGACAATAATTCAATATTCTTTGTGAGGAGTTGAGCAAGTGTCACCCTGCCATTTGTTTAGCGTATAATTTTTTTTTTCCCCCTGCCTCTTTATTTATGTATTTTTTTCCGCTTTTCATTATTTTCCAACCTGGCCTCCCTGCTCCACCTCCAGCATTGATTTCTGACCTTGTTCCTCTGAGGGGGCTAAGGATCTCTTTACTCTGAAGGAATTCATTAACCTTTCCCCTGCCCAGAACTGGAGAGAAAATCTTTATATTTTTAAGTAAGGCAAATAAACACTGCCAGTGACTAGCGGAGTCCCCTCGCTGGCTGCTCCCCAAGAACTCCTGTGCCAGCTTAGGAACTGCTTCTAGGTTTCATTTTCGGGGTAATTTTGGGTTAGAAACATGGTTTAAATACTGACTGAGCTTCTCCAGACCCTACTTGATGAGCCTTGTGGGTCCTTCCCAACTCAGTATATTCTGTGATTCTGTGATGAGCTCCCACACTGGGAACCACCCCACTTCTTCCTCTTGCTGTGGCCCGGCCCCAATGTCCCCACAGTGGCCAAGACTAATTTAAATTGGTGCGATTAAACATGGCAGAAGAGCAGCAAAAAGCCAATCCCATGGCCACAGCTGCTGGGCCAGGATACATCCTCAAAGTGCCACCAAAACCCCGGGGAAAGGGGATGCAGAGGAGCTGCAGATGTGTCCAGATGCTGAGGATGCAGCCACTGTACCTGGCAAGCCTGGTCTCCCCCATCCCTCCTTCCCTGGCTCACCGGAGGAGGAGAAGCTGTTAAAGGAAGCATTTAGCTGTGGTTATCCACAGGTAGGTCACTAAACTCATTAAGGTAATTAATTACACACGGCACATTCACTGTGTCCACAAGTGTTTGAACTGGGAGGAGACAGGAATTGTCAGCACCAGGGAGGACAGAGAGTCAATTTGCACGGGGATATGGGGATTTGGGTGCTCAGTTTCCTTCTAACTGGAACTAAAGCTGAAGGGTTTTTCAGGAAAATTCTCAGGGAGGCAAGAAAACCCTGCTCCAGGAAGGCCAGTAGAAGAATTGTTTGGGGTGAAAAAAATCCTTTCATTTGAGACTTTTAAAATCTCACAACAGGTGATTAAAAAAATTGCTACAGGAAGAAAAGTGGAACCTGGTTTTAACTCTACATTGTTTTCCTCACTACTACCAAAATTTCATTTTGGGAAAAGAGGCATGGTTTTGTGCTGTGCAAGAATGAGGTTTTCCGGGGTTTTTCCGTATCAACCTGGTCACACCTCCCTGCAGGCAGGCTGGGGTCCCACTGCTGTGGCTCTGGTGTGTCAAAATGCTGCCAGGGGTGTTCACTCCTTCCTGGGCTGGCACCGTGGCATAGGGGACGTTGTGTCCGTGCTGTGGCCGTGTCAGTACCCACCGAGACACAGGAATGGGTTTGGCATTGCCGAATGGGGCCTCTCCTCCTGTGGCTCTCCACGCTGTTCCCAATCACTCCTCAGCATTATAAATCATGCTATTGCAACAGCAGCTTATACAGTCAGTTGCCTGCAAGATTTTCCTGATTAACCTTAAAATCTGCTATAAATCTTATTCCCCTCCTTTCTCGTGGAGCTTCAGGGACACAAACAGGCTCTGCTGCCACTGGGGCTGAGGTGCTGCGCTGCACTGTGCCAGCTAACACGGGCTGTGGGGGGCTAAAAAAACATTGAAACCTCCCTCCTCTCAGAGTCCTGTGCTCGAGGAGGAGGAGGGAGACAGAGCCATGGGCAGCTGTTCCCTGCATCTCCAGCTTTCCCAGGCTCTGGGGGCTTCCCAAACTTTTGATAACCCCTCTGGATGATCTTTGTTGGCGGCAAGAAGGGCAAATGAAGCACCCAAAGGCAGGTGGCATTGAAGGGGTATTTATTTCTTTGTCTGAGGTAGGGCCCTCGTACCAACCTGCGCGATCCCGCTGCCTGTCTGGCACTGCCGCAGTAAGATCCCGTTTAGTGGCATCACTCAGGACTTGTCACATTACGGTATGTCACAACATGTCAGGCTCTGACAGGCTGGATACCTGCTATTAACTCGAGACTAGCTGCAAATACAAAATAGAGGTGGTGAATGAAGGCAGTGCCAGGAGCAGGGCGGATGCCCGTGCTGGCGCTCAGGGTATGGCTCTGCCAGCCCGGCTTTGCAGAGTAGCCCAGGGTTCCAGCACGCTCAGCTTGGGTGTGGGAACACAGCCTCCAAAACGGTGCCAGAGAGCTGGATTTGGAAAAAATCCCTCCTGACACCGAAGTGTCAGTTTAATCCCGACGGAGCATCCCAGCACCAGAGCTGTCAGCACCACCAGGAGCAGCAGCACCTGCAGCCTGTCCCTGCTGTAGCTGTGGCTGTACCTGACGCTCCTGGGAAAGGTGGAGAAGCAGGACAAGGCTGGAGGCCAAGGCGTGTGTCAGGCAGGGATTCCTTCCTGCTGCTGCATCTGGTCTGTGGAAGTCCCTGAAGCCAGTTTAATTAATTGGCTGCCTGTGAGTGCAGCACAACAAACAGTCGATCAGGTCTCCTTTTGCCCCTGTTGTGATGTAATTCACCTTTAAATCAGAAGTTTAATTACAGGATCACCCTCCCTCATCACGCCCTGCCTCCCAGGAACTGGACAAGCTCCGTCTTGAAGCCTGCCTGGCCTCCAGGACCTCACCTGGGATGTCTGGGAGGCGTGGAGTCACACGGACTGGGTGAGGGAGGATCCTGCTGGAGGAGATGGGCCTGCAGGACTGGAAACAGCTGGAACCTGGTGACTGGGACAGAGGGAGGGTCCTGCTGGGACCTTCCTGCAGAGCTGTGGGGAGCACACAGGTGCTGTGCTGTGGTCACCAGTGATAACCCCCGGGTGTTTCTGCTCCCAGTACTCACAGGCACTCTGTGGGAAGTGTCCCTGGTTTGGGAGCAGGAGCAGCAGCACTGTGGGGCTGATGGGGGGAGAGGAGAGTGGAGTCCAGCTCTGCTGGAGGCCAAGGCAGAGCTCATGAGCCGGTGTTGGAATCCTGGCACCTCCACCTGGTGCTGCTGGCTGCTGCCCTGCCCAGCTGGAGCTGTTGCAGCTACATCTTTCAACAGATGCCAGGTGGATGACAGCTCTCCGTCCTTCCCTGTCCTGGGATGTCCCTGGCTGGCCGACTCATGGATCCTCACCATCCAGCTGAGCCAGGGGTATCCAAGCAGAACCTAGCACCCTCTGACACCCCAGAGGGACCAATCCTCCATGCCCATGCTCCCTATGCCACTAGAGAACCCCCTTGTCTTCCACAGTCCCTCATGCTGTAACAAGCCAAAAACCAGGCTGGTTTTTATTTGCTTTATTATTAAGCTGATGAGGTTATTTAGCCCGTTTTATGCCCCATTAAATTCTGTGTTTGAAATTCTGTGGAGTGCTTTGCAAACACGCGCTCCGCGCCCGCCAGCGCCGCCGCCGGGGTTTGCCTCGGAGCACCCGCGCCCGTGTTTACTCCCTGGGTATTCTCTGCTTCCCCAAGCTGGTATGGCTGAGAGAGATGAATGCTCTGTCTGTTATTGTCACCTCTTCTCACTTTTCCTTTTTTTTTTTTTCCATGCTCTCATCACTACTTTGAGTGCTTCTTATTTTCCTTGCCTCTGCAAGAAGCCATAAAATTCCCCAGCCCGTGTGTGGTGTGGTGTGCACTTACAAATTACCACTGAAAAATGAATTGCCTTGACAAAATCTAATGTTTTGTGACACAGCACAAATATGCATTTCATTCTTGAAGAGAAGGAAAAGGAGCTCATTGGAAATATTAAATTAAGCAGTGTAACAGCTGAGAATAATTTGGTTTTCTGCTCTGTTGCTTGTGATTTGGTACGGAGTTTGAGGTGGCAGGGCAGTGCCTGTTTAGAGTGTAAAGCACACAGATGCCTCGGATTTTATTCCTTGCTTTTGGAGCAACTTGTTTTCTCCGGTGCCAGCAGCTGGTGCAGCTCAGAACACAGGTTTTGGGAAAGGTCCTGGGGGCAGGGAGCTGAGGGGGAACGCTGTGGCCGGAGTGTGGAGATGTTTTCCGTGGAGCTGCAGTCAGTCACAGGAGACCAACATGAGGCTGAAGCTCTCGCTGCTTCTCTGGAGGTTTAGAATAAAAATCCGTCCCAGAGAAGAACAAAGCAGAGCAAGGCTGGGTTTGGGAATTCCTGTGAACAGCCCTGGATCCCCGCTGCAGCCAGGCGTAAAGAAGCCTTTATTCTCTTCAATCGCCCAGCCCTTTAATTACCTGCAGAGTTCTGCACAGTGATTCATTCCCAAACCAGGGGCCTGGGCGGCTCCTTGCAGAGCAGCCAGATGTGGAACTCCCTGGTGTGTCACTCCTGCTTCGTCTTGCAGATCAGACCCTTCCTTCTCCCTCTGTGCCACCTCCAACACTGCCAGGAGGAGTCCCTGCAGGGCCAGGGCTCTGCTGGAGCTGCATGGCCAGGAACAGAGCCCAGCAGGGTGTCACAGGCTGGGGGCAGCAGAAACGTGCGGGTGGCATCGTGGTTGGCAGCTGGGCAGTGAGGAGCTGCTCCCTCAGACCTTTCTCTTCCAGGTGCACGGCCGCAAGGCGGGTGTTGGACCGATGTGCGCCTCGGGGTGGATTTCTCATCACCGTTACTGGGGTTTATTCTTCAGTATTAATTATTTATCTATCTGAAAAAGGCATCTGGAAAGGGACCAGGCCTCCAGAGGGACAGACAACCGTGAAAGCACTCGGAAAGCAGGACCCCATGTCCCAACCAGGCTGTGGGACTGTGGGACTGTGTCCATGCCACAACAAGGGATGCTCGTGGGGATGGGGAGGGTGCTGCAGTCCCAGCCTGTCCCCAACTGGTGGCCAAGCCAAGGGCAGCTGCCAGCTGGGCCCTGGGGACCAGCCCGGCCCCGAGGGCTCTGTGATCGGCTTCGCTTCCCTCCAGCAGGAGCCAAGCACAACCTGCCACTCATGCCAAGGTATCTTTGGCACGGGGATGTGGATAGAAAACCCACAGGAGTGTCAAAGCCGTGGACAGTCTCCAAAGTGAGAGCAGTGTTTGACGGGGGAGAATATGCTTTGGAAAATTGACTTGATCCTTGTTTGGAAGCAGCACTGAGAAGCACACGGAGCCCTCCACAGACACACACATGCTGCCTTGAGGATCTCTGCACAAAGCAAAGCGCTGGAAACATGTTGTCATCCACCTCCTCCCTCTCATTCCTGGCAACTGAGTAAATATCCAAGGAGCTGCTTATATCCAAGGGCAGGAAAGCAGCCACCCAGCCCGGCACCACGGCAGGGACCCCTGCAGTGCTTGGTCCTGCTGGAGTCGGGGGGTTCCACCTCCTGCTTCCCGCCAAGGGCACGTTGGCAGTGCCCCCCTCGTCTACTGGAGAGGGGCTGGACTACGGGAGGGTGCCATGGGTGAGCTCCACACTTCTCTGGATCATTCACCACTTGCCAGGAGTGCTGGTTTCTCCTCTCCCATAGCCAACACCGAGAGCCAAGGACTAGACATGGCACAGCTCGTGTTGTTTTAGCATCCTTCTTCTTAAAAAAAGTAATTAAAAAAAAAATTTAAAAAAAAGAAAATCTGGACAACTTCCCAGATTGTACATCTGTCCGTATAATTTACACCACGAGGATGAGGAAGTGAGGAGGGCTGTAAACTCTTTCCATCTGTGCAATGTGTGTGATGATTTTTCCATTCCTTCCTCTCCTCCCCCACCGAAGCCCCAGGCTGGAGAGGCTTTGCCAGCAGCGGGCAGCCCAGAGTGCCAGGGCCGGCTCCGTGCCGTGGGTCTGGCTGCCAGACCTGGGCCCCCCTTGCCCCTGCCCTGGCTCCTCCCGTGCCATGGGAGCACCCAGCCACCTGCCAGGAAATGGCACTCACTGAACATTTTCCTTTGGAATTATTTTGACCGAAAAGAGTGGGGTTTTTTTCGACAATTGGGTTCATGGAATCATGGAGTCATTCAGGTTGGAAAAGACTTCCAAGAGAATCGAGCCCAACCTTCAAGCGAGTACCCCCATGCCTACTAAACCATATCCCAAAGTGCCTGTCCACTCATGTTTTGAACATTTCCAGGGATGGTAACTCCATCACTTCCCTGGGCAGCCTGCTCCAATGCTTGACCACTCTTTCAGTAAAGAACTTTTTCTAAAAGCAAACTGACTTCCCTTTGAAAACCTCCAACTCCTGGCTGGACCTCAGGTGGGTCATCATCAGGAAGCCTCATCGGTCCACTGAGGCTGGGAAATGACCGTGATGACCCCCAAGCCCGGGTTTCCAACTGATCACTGGTACAAAGGTTTCCGTTCTTAGGTGGGCTGGATTTCTCGGGAGAGATCCCTGTGCTCCTGGCAGGGGAACGTGGCTCATTGGCCTCGGTGCTGCTCAGCTGCAGCTCTGCAGCTCCATCAGTGAGAGATGAATGAAGGAGCGGGATGGTGCCACCTCCCAGCGCCCACTCACTCCCTGGCACACCAACAGTGCTTGAATTCCTTTCACATTTCTGGTGAATCACTCCTGGGTGTGCTGGTGGGTGCCAAGGGTTTCTCTGGAGCCCCACTGAGCACGGCCCCGATCCCCAGCCTGTGCTGGGACCAGCAGCGCTCACAGAACCGCCCTGACACCACTGACTTGGGGCATGAGGAGGAGGTGGCAGGCTGCCTTGGGGGTGGCCCTGTCCCTGCCCTTTGTCCCCATCCCACTGCCCAGCACAGGCAATCCGGGGGCTGCAAGAACAGCTGCAAAAACAACCCCCAGTGATGCCATCTGTGCCTTTCCCTGGGCACTGCGTCCCTGCGCGGGGACCTTTTCCAGGAGGAGCAGAAAGAGGGCTCTGTTCCTGGTTCCAGGAAAAGGCTGGTGCCTTCCATCTCGGGAGGACAGCTCCCTGGCACCGTGTCCCCGGGCTGCAGCCCTGCGCAGGGAGCAAACAATATTTATCCTTCCAGGTGCTCTCCAGAGAGCCCTCCCTAACCCCTTCCCCTCCGGTGGCTCCCGATCCGCGGGCAGGGATTGCCCCACGCCTCTCGCCGGCAGCGGAGCAGCACCGACGGGGTTAACAAACATTAATAAACTTTCTGGGTAGGCACCAGGCAGGCGCTTCCTCCGGCTTGACATTCAATTCCGATTGGTGTGACTCATTAGCTATTTATTTATTTAAAGCCACGGAGCTATTTGCAATATTTTTAAGCAGCAAACACAGTGTGTGGGCAGGGAGCTGTTCTGCCTAAATGTTCGGCTCGGTGACACTGATGATAACTTATCAGAATAAATAAGGAATCTTCCAATCATGGGCTTTTCACCGAGGGAGTGTTTAGTGTGAGCTGCAGCAGAAAGTCATAATGTTTCCTTCTCAGAAACTTTTTACCAGTCTTCGTGTTACATCCAGGTTATATCCCTGTGTGGGCAGCTGCCTGCGTGCTCTCAAGCCCCAATTAAAAAAAGGAATACATCATCCCTCTGCTCGTCTCCCCAAACCCTCACAGCTCCACCAGGTCCCTCCTGGAGCAGCTGCTGGGCTGGGAATAGGCGCAGGAAGGGTTTGGGCAGCGCTGGGTTGGTGGGGGGGGGGGGGGTGTGCAGGGAGCTCACATGGTCGTGCTTCGAGAACAAACTTTTGGCTAATTATAATTTGGACACTTCCTCCTGTTTTCCTGCCAGCAGCAATCTCCCGAGCTCCCATCCCAACCCGGTGGGCCTGGGGGTGTGCAGAGGCTCAGATCAGGAACCTGAAAAATCAAACACTTCACATCCCCCTATGTTTTCAAGTTATCTCATTTTTATATAACCCAGCTTGGTACAAATCCAGGAAAAAATTTTTGTTGCCATTATTTCCAGGGAAAATGCAGCTTTTCTGCCATTTTGAAGTTTAAAATTTCACTTCCTTAAAACAGAAGCCTTTTGAAATCCTGAGAGATTATGGCCTTCTCCGTGCACCAAACCCCCGGCAGCAGTTTAGTTCGTGAAATCTTCCGAAGCATTCCTTCAGAACACCAGGGATGGGGAATGTCCCTTCCTGCTGGGCAGTGGTGTCTGGCTCAGCACAGCAGCCCCAAGGCCTGGCTGGACCGCAGTGACCAGTGCCCTGTGGTTCAGGGGGTGCCCTGTGGTCACACTGCGAGTGCCACCGGGGCCGTGCCTGCTCCTGGGGCAGCTCCGTCGCAGAGGAGGGCAGGTCCCCAAGTGTCCGACATGGATTATTAGCAATCAGCTTTATTTTTTGCTTCAGTTCTCCACATTCTCAGGGCTTCCCCCACGGCCATGCTCCTCCTTACCCACATTCCGTTCCGGAGGTGGGGCAGGATGCAGGCTCAGCCCGGCAGAAGTGTCCTTGTCCTTGTCCCTGTGCCCTGAGCACGGCCGTGAGCACACGGCAGAGCCGGGGTGGGAGTAACCCCTCTGCTGGCTGCCTTCAAAACCGGATGGATTATTTTGGAGGCAGTTCTGGGGGGTTTAACACATCCTGACTGCTGCGTTTTTTGCATTCTTCTCTTTTTCTTCTTTTACACGTTTCCCTCACTGCTGAACAGAGCCGCTGGAGCTGCGGGTGCAGCTGGGGCTGGACCAAGGCAGGGGCTGAGCGCAGGGGCTCTGGGGGCAGTTCCAGAGTTGGGAACAGGCAGATGGGGGGGTTGTCGTGAACTCTGCCCTCTACCCCCATAATTCCAGTGAGGCCCTGGTACAGGGTGCCCAGAGAAGCTGTGGCTGCCCCTGGAGCCCTGGAAGTGCCCAAGGCCAGGTTGGACGGGGCTTGGAGCAGCCTGGGATAGTGGAAGGTGTCCCCACCCATGGCAAGGGGTGGGATGGGATGGTCTTTAAGGCCCCTTCCAACCCAGTCCAGTCTGGTATTCTCCGATTCTCTGATAACAATTCCAAAAACTCCCTCCTGCCACAGTGCTTGGTACAAAACTCAACAGTTTTTATCTTCATACTACGATTATCAAAAAGAAGGGGCTGGATGCCTGGCAGAGAGACTCTCTTTGCGAGCTCCTGCCTGCTGCACCAGCCACATCACATTACACCGTGCTTTCAAACACGCTGTGACACGACTGATGCGACGTGTGACAGGCGGGGGATCCGCCAGCAAACGTGAGGAACCCGATTTTTCAAGGAGTGTTTTTACAGAAACAACCATGATGCCCTTTTAACTTGTATTTATGGATTGCTAAATAAGGCCTGCCCACACTTTAGCAAGTCCTGGAGTCAGCTGGTTGCAGTACCTGGAGGGGGATGAGCCATAGAGGCGGAGGAGGAGGGAAAGTGCCAGAGCAGGTGGGGGTGAGTCAATGTCCCTGCAGTGCCCACAGCAGGCACCCAGGCCTGGCATTTTCATAGAAACCTGGAATCATTTGGGTCAGGGAAGCCCTTCAAGACCATTGAGTCCAAGCCGTGACCCATCCCCACTTTGTCACCAGAGCACTGAGTGCCACGTCCAGGCATTCCTTGGACACATCCAGGGATGGGGACACCAGATCACCCTGGGCAGCCTCTTCCAATGCCTGACCACCCTTTCCATGAGGAAATTCCTGCTGATGTCCATCCTGCCCTGGCACAGCCTGAGGCCGTTCCCTCTCCTCCTGTCCCTGTTCCCTGGGAGCAGAGCCTGACCCCCCCTGGCTGTCCCCTCCTGTCAGGGAGTTGTGCAGAGCCACAAGGTCCCCCCTGAGCCTCCTTTTCTCCAGGCTGAGCCCCTCTCCCAGCTCCCTCAGCTGCTCCTCATACGACTCACATTTGGGATTTTGGGTTGAGCATAAACTCCTGGAAAAGCGGTTCCTGGTGGGATTCTGGGATTCTGGTGCTGGTTCAGACGCCTCTCACTGTGACCTGCCAGCACAGTGTCCCCCAGAAGCCACCAGCCAGGGTCCCAGCACGGCTGAGGACAGGAGAACCCCCTTGCTGGGGCTTCCGCAGCTCTTTGCACCACTTGCTCTCACCCCCCCTCTTCCTCTTGATTAGCAGCTAAAAATCACGGTGGTGTCTGGTAGGACAAAGCCTGTGACAGCAAAGGGAATATTAGGGTCAAGCTTTATTAAGAAAGAAGCTATTGAAATGACATCCTCCAACATATTGCTATTAGGGCCTTGAAGAGTCTTTGCCTCATTAATGTAAAAGGGAGGTGGCAATCTTCCTGATCAACAGTGGCAATTTATTCTAAAGTGTCCATTTTCTGGATGTCAGAGGAAGACTTTTATTTATAATCTTATTTTCAATTTCCACAAAGAACACTTCACTCACGCTCTGGGCAGGTTTTTTTTTTTTTTTGCAGACAATAACGATTATAAAACGGTGCTCTGCCCCCCCCCCCAAAAAAAAAATCCCCCTTGTAGTAGTGTTGACATATGGAAATGAATCAAAATGTAATAGGCATAATTACCAGCATTGTGTGCAGGCTGCAATTAGTGTCTCTTCAAAGCAGACTTGTAATCAAAAGACACCAATAGACAAGGGGAAGGACCGGGCGGCCGCTCCCGGGATGAGCCGGGGCTGGGAGGAAGTTTCCGTGCCCTGGGAGCACAGTGGGTCCCTGGCCAGGGTGAGGGTGGATTTCTGATGGGTCAGTGGCCCCAGGAGCCACCAGCCACCCCTGGCACCCCCTCAGGTATCAGGGCAGGCTGGGATGTCCAGGGAAGCTGTGACAGCCCCATCCCTGGCCAGGTTGGATGGGGTTTGGAACAACCTGGTGTAGTGGAAGGTGTCCCTGCCCAGGGCAGGGGGTGGAAAAAAAAGAGATTTAAGGTCCCTTCTGACCCAAATCATTCCACGATTTTCAAAATTCGTTTGATGAGTCAAAAGAAAATATGAAAACAATATTCAAAAAGAAATAGATTATTTCTGCACCAGCAGTTGCTCTGCTCACCTCAGAACTGGCTTGTAAGAACTTTTGATTTCACCAATGGTGAAAAATTATTTATTTTTCATGTGTTTTGTGAACTGGAGAATGTTTCATTCACTCAGCTCTGAATGTGAGACACAATCTGGATGTGAGGAAACCCCATTACCTGTATCCCTCCAAACCCCAGTTAAGGTGTGGGGTCCAAGCACAGCAGGTTGACAGTTTTGCAATTCAATTTTTACCTGTCAGAAATGTATCAAGCCGAAACTATTTTTGCAGGAACATTTCTATGTTAATAAGTTTTTGCTTTGAAATAACACCCCCATACACACCTTTTAATAAGGTTAAAGCATTATCTGGGGCTTCATTGGAAGGGGCTGCTGGGGTTTCATTTTCAAATTCATCTTGTTCCTTAATAGTTTCTCAAAATCCAAGTCAGAATGAAATATTTTATGGCCATTATTCAGCCGACTGCTTTTATTGACCCAAACACACTCTTTTTTTTCCCCCCCAAGGAGGAGTTGAGAGGAATTGTTCACATCTGGAGTACAAGAAAAGTCTGGGATTTCCTTTGGAGTTCCCAGGTTCTGCCAGGAGCCCTCCCACAGCAGCTTCTCCTCGAGGCTGTGACAGAGTCCTGTGGGACGTGCAGCTGGTGACAGTGACACCGGCAGGTCCTGGAAGGGCACGAGGGCCAAGACCTCAGTACAGCAAACACTCTGCGAGTTGTTGCTTCAGCTGGAGTTCTGATGGGATGCCAGGGCAGGACCAACACCTGGAAAGGGTCTGTCCCTGCCAGGCACTGCCCGGGAGGAGGGTGGGTGGCACCTTCCAGCACCCGCCATGCCCCGGCCAAGCTGCTGCCACTGCTGGTGGGTGCAGGGGCTGATTTTGGGGTGCAGGGTGACACCAGCCCTTCCCAGTCCTTCTGCCACACTCAGGGTGCTCAGTGCAGAGCTCACCCACCAGCACCAGCATCCGAGGGAGGAGGGTGGGGGGACACTGGGGCCAGGTGCTGCTTTGCTGGTGCTGCAGCCTCTCGAGGAGAGCCTCTGCTCCCGGGGAATACTGCTCTGAGAGGAGCGGCTTCTCCCAAGTCAGCAGAGAGATGCTGGTGTCAGCCAGGGAAGGATCAGGCCTGTCACCAGCGGGTCTGTGTAGGAGGACTTATATTTGTTTGCGGGAGCCAGATGGTTAAGGAAGAGAGTGACATAATTTCGGGAGCTGGAGCCATGAAGAAAGGGGGAGAGAAAGTCACGGGGGGAAGTGAGACCCCAGGGCCTCCCCAGCTATGGGGTGTGCTGGCACTTCAGCTCTCCTTCCTGCAGGGATCCACCCCAGGGTGCTTGGGGACATCGCTCCTGCATTTAGACATCTTTCCTCCTTGCCTTTGGATACACAGGGAAGCTGAACTGCGAGTGGTACTAATGCTGGAGAAGTTATGAGGGCAGAAGTGGTGGGCACGACCTTGTCATCATCGTGAAGTTCATGATCTTAAATAGCTCTCCATTTATTAATGGAGGAGCCATTTATTAACCTGCTCAATTCAGTTGTGCCGGCATAAATCTGAAACAACCCCATGGAGTGTGGATTTATACCGGCATAACCAAGGGAGAGCCTGGCTGGCAGCTCTGTCTGTGGCTGTGGAGGTGACAGGACAGGATGGCTCACAGGACAGGTTGTCCCCCACTCTTCTGGGTGCTGGGGAGGAAACTTCAGATCTCAGTAGCAAAATTAAGCTTAAAACAGCAGCTCAGTTCCCACAAACCCAAATGTCCAGGAGCATGAACGATTCTCGTGTAGCGTGTGTGTGCCAGGGCTGGAGCTTGGCTCGTCCTTAGCCAAGGGCAAGGATGAGACAGAAGGGATTTGAGGGCATTGGCATTGCTCATCCTGGCTTTGTGGGGAGAACTGGTCCCTTGGAATCCCCCTCACCTGGCCAGAGCCACCTGGCACCCACAGCCTTGTGGTCAGCGCTGGGAACCCCACTGGAACAGCCAGTTCTGGGTGCTGAAAAATAAACCACCAGCTACACAAACACCCCTACTTCCCCCCAGCCAAAGTCTTGGATCTCCTTCCTCCTGCATGGAAGTGGATTTCAACCAGCAGAACATACCTGTCATGTTCTTTGTCTCATTCTCTGTGTTTGATACAGGCTGCCGAGCAAAGGCGATGCCGAGGATGCTGCAGAGGAGGGAAAAATTTCCTCTGAAATTTTAACTGTTCCTTTAGGGCTTTGAAGGAGCTGAGGGGGAGACATGAATCTGAATTTAGAATTACATTTTAAGCCTTCATGTAGCCTTTTAAAATATCAGAAGGAGCAAAGGTCTGCTATCCTACCATCGGAACCGGGCACAACCTCCTCTTCAAGCGCGTACAAACCCCACCCCGTGACTCGCGGCTTCCTGCTGCCTGCCCTTATCTTCCCTTATCTGCTGCTGTGCGGAGGCTGCTCCGTCTCCGCGGGCCGTGGCTCCTTTCACAGCCTCCGGAGCGGCGCTCGCTATTCCCGTCACGCACGGGGCTCCCGGCCCCGCTCTTATCGGCAGCCGCACATGGAGCGCTGGGGGATGCCCCGCTGCCGCTGCGCCTCCGCCGGAGCCATCCCCGGCACCGCGCACGGCCCGAGCCGCGACCTGCAGGGGCTGCTTTATCCCCTTCCTGAGAAAGAGGGATCTCAGCAGGCTGCAGCTGAAAAGACCTTGGCAAGTCCTGCGGGAAAACGTCTTTGAAGATGTTGTATAGAATCACTCGGAAGACTTTGTGTGGGGCGTTTTTGTGCAGGTTCCGGGAAAGCTGAGGTGCCCGCGGGAGGAGCGAACTCCAGCAAAAACTCCAGCGCTCCCTGAGTGCCGGGATCCCACAGCTCTGCTCAGCATGTGCCAGCAGTGCCACCAAGTTCCCCGAGTGCCGGGATCCCACAGCTCTGCTCAGCATGTGCCAGCAGTGCCACCAAGTTCCCCGAGTGCCGGGATCCCACAGCTCTGCTCTGCATGTGCCAGCAGTGCCACTGGTGCCCTGAGATCCCGCAACTCTGCTCATCCACCTGTGGGTGCCTGGACTTTCATGCCACCTGGTGCCGCTCTGCAGCTCTATGGAATACATCAGGGCATTGATGTCGTGGTGAAATAACCCTGTACTGGTATAATTAGCAGTGCTGTTGGTTCAGTGTCCTGCACCTGAGGAGTGGAGCTGGGCTCTGAGTGACACCAGAGGACAAACACACTTTGGGGCAGTTGTCCCCTCCTTCACCACGGTCACGACCCACCACAGAAAAAGAGATGTGCTCGTCTGTGACAGCCACTGACATCACATGTAAGAAGTGTTTCTTGGGGGATTAGTGGGGCTTCTGAGCACAGAAACACTCCTCCCCCACCACGCCCACGCACTCCTGTGCCTGCAGCAGCGCCTGCACACACGGATGCACACGCGTGCACACACACACACACACACACACATATGGACACACACAGACCCCCCTCCCGGCTCCTTGTCCTGCCTTTCCCAGGCCGTGCTGGGGGTGTGTGGGGAAGGAAGGAGTGGGCACTCGCGCCCTGCCAGGCGCCCACACACGCCCACGGCCCATATGGCTCCTGCGCACAGGCTGTGGCTGAACTTGCTTGGGAAGCGCTTTGTTCCTCAGACCCTCGTGGGGAAGGGATCTCTGCCCGTGCTTGGGTTTTAGCAGTTTTTCCTCCTGTCGTTGCCTTCTACAGCTCTGCTGGAAACTGTCACTGAAAGGAGACTGTGAAGTGTTGCTGTGTCCCCTGCCCTGGCACTGAGGGCTCACAGATCATTCCTGCTCCCCGATCCGAGGAAATCCCCAATAATCCATGTCACCTTTGACACTTCACACTGCCTAGAAGAGAAATGCTCCAAGACCCTCAGAAATTCCTTTCTACAGTCAGCAGAGACTGACTCAAGAAGTTCTTCTCTCCCTTCTCACTTCCTTGGCCTGGCAACGGACGTTCCCACACTGGGCAGCAGTGACTGGTCAGCACAACTCCACTCCAGAGAAGGTCCCAGCCCAACCCCATTGCCTGCAGCCCTGGATTCTGGTTGGTTTTAGGATTCAGTTCCCCAGCCAGCCCATGCCCCACCAGCAGGATTTCCCCTTTCTCCTCCTTTCTCTCACATTTTTCTTCCAAGTAAAGGACAGAATTTCCTTTCTCTGGGTAATTATGAAATGAGTCTCCTCCAAGCCAGTGGCAAACATGGCATTTCTGAATTTTCCCAAAGTCTCTTCCAGTCTGATTTACATCAAACCTTTTTTTTTTTTTTCCCCTGGTTTTCTGTCCATCTGTGTATTTATTCCAAGGTCAAAAGGGATTTTCAGACCCAACAATCTGCCTGAAATCTCAGTCTGTGCATCTCTACCGACCCAAAGGCTTTGGGGGGAGGCCAGGAGCTGCGACAGGAGATGGATCCCCCAGGGGTGGCAGGTCTGGGGTCCCACTGCCCACCCTGCCCTGCACAACCACAGAGCTCCCACAGACATTACGCTGGGACAATGTGGGAAGAAATCTAATCTCATCTTAATTTTCTTAAATAGTATAAATTTCTAAAGAAAAGACATTTGGAAGCGAAATATCAAAATGTGACATTTGGAAAATGTTAAAAAGAACATTGTTGCATTATTGAGATACTTTGTTTCAATTTTCTTTGGAATTAAACTTTGTCAAAATCGCATGTCGCCACGGGAGGTCTGCTCCCATAAAACAGCAGTTTCCAAAGAGATGGCTTCTGGACTCACAGTTTTTGACCATCAGTAGTGAAATGGCCTCAAAAAGGAGGGTGGGAGCCAGGTGTGCACCCAGTTGAGCAGATGTGTCCAGGCTTTGGCCCCAGCAGCCTCTGCTTCTGCCAGTCACATCCTCAGCAGCCCCAGTGTGGAAGAACACGCTGATTTGGGAAAAAAACCAGCTTTCCCAGAAAGATGGATCAAAAATTCGGGCTCCAGGATGCAGCACAAATCCCATCAACCTCCGAGGGTGTTGCAGTTCCATTCAGTGCTCACACGGACAGCGAGTTTTGCTGGCTTTGCTCAACATCACTCACTAAAGCTGGTGTAAGTCTGTGGATTTTACCTCCTCCATTCCAGATTAGAACAGTTTAAGCCATGCTTAAATTCATGGCTGAGTTAACCAGCACAGAACAAGATAAATTGAGCTCTGTTTAAGGTCTGTGTCCCACAGTCTGTGCCAGCCCGGCAGCGAGTGCTGGCTTCCTGGGAGGGAGCACCAGGACCACATTCCAGCTCAGACTTCACCGAACTTAGACATTTTGACAGGAGAGCCTGAGCTCCACTCAGGCAGCCCCCATGGCAGTGAGCCCCATGCACTTGTGTGGCTGGAATTATCCATGATCCCTGGAAGATGCTCCCATCCCAATGAGTAAATTGATTCATTCCTGCATTTACCTTCATTTCAGCACACGTGGGTCCCAGGGCCAAGCCTTTCCCAGCTCTGGGTGTCCCCCCAGTCCCACCACTTGCAGGGATCACCCCACAGCTCTGCAGCTCACCCCCTTCCATGTGCACCAGGATCATGGCAACATGCTTAGGATACGCTACCAAAACCTGAAGTTTCCTTCCCCCCATCCCACCGTTGGGTTGTTTGTGCAGGTTAATTCATTATTTTGTAGTTGTTGCTGCCTGTCTGCAGCAGGAATGGAAGCAGAGCTGGCAGTGGAGCCGCTCGCACCCAAAGGCAGCTTTGTGCAGTCAGCAAAAAGGCGGCGGAAAATGACTGTTCAATGAAATCACATATTTTGGGTAAACGTTGCCTGCTGAAAGAGCTGGTCTCCGCATTAAACTGGGTGGCAGGAGGAGTTGCTGTGAAATCATCGCAGGGATTAGATGGAAAAGAGCATTTCGTGTTTAAGTGCTGATTAAAAAGCAATATGTTACCGAAAAGCTCCGCACCAAGTGGGTGACTCCTGTCCCTGCTGCTTGGTGACTCTCGGGGATTATCGTGACATGCCCGATGAGCTCTCAGCACAGGCACTTCACCATTTCCCAGCCCCTCGGTCTCTTGGTGGGGTTTTTGCTGCATTTCAGTGAGGCCCTTTAGGGTGAAATTAATTCAGTTTAGCAGCCAACAGGCTCCAAATCGATTCATTCTGCAGCCGGGGTGGTTTATGGGCAGGACGGATGGGCTGCAGCACACGGCTCTGCGTCTGCAGACACTGACGGGAAACCTCGGGGGAAAAGGGATCCACAAAACTGCCCCTTTTATGTTTGGGAATAACAGATATTTGGCTGCTCAAAAGGCTGCCAAAACCTTGAAGGAAAACCCTGATCCCAGCCTTGCCAAGACCCCAGAAAGGCAGAGAAGAAAAAGGACGTGGGTGGGTGTGGCGTGGGTGGGTGGCAGCACCGTGGGCTGGGATTTAGGGTGAGAGGGAGGGAACAGAAGGGGCACACCTGGGGTGTGTGCCACGGCAGAGCTGCAGAAGCCACAGACAGGGCAGAGACACCTTGCTCAGAGCCATCGCTGCCGTCCATCCCCACCCGGCCAGTGAGTGGCTTCTCACGAGCTGTGGGACCCTCCTGGATGCCCCAGAATGGAGAGCCCGCGGGGCTGGGAGCAGTGCCCACCGCGGGGCCAGCCCTGCCCCTCCTGGCAGCCCGGCATGGAGGGAGCTGTGCAGCCTGGGCAGGCTCCAGAGGGTCTCTATGAGCTCATTCACTCCCAAAAACTGGGCTCGGGACAACACCGCGGCTACCACCCCCCAGCCCCCCCTGTCCTGCCCCGGTGCCATGGCGCTGTCACCGCCCCTGGGTGCTGCAGCGGCTCCGCGTCCGCGCAGGCTGCGCTGGCTCCTGCGGACAGACACACGGACGGTCTGCACGTCACCTGCGCTCCCGGCAGGGTTTGGATCCCGGCTCTCCATTCCCCACCCTGCTTCTCAAATGCTAATGTAGCTTTTGATGTACACGTCTTCATCCTTCAGCAGAAGCGGGATCCAGCTTTGGACAAGCGCAGCACCGTGCCGGCGGCGGCTTTGCAACAGGAGCTGCCGTCCTGTTCCTTGACTCGATCCCAGCGTTTTGTCATTTTTGAGGAAATAACAAACTTGAAAGTATTCGGCTTTGGTGCAGCAATTGCAGCTTAATTGCACGTCTCCTTCTGCCCACACAAATGCTGAAAAGTGACTTGGCAAACTTTAAAGGCAATCCAGGACTGAAATGGGGAGGCTTGACAAGCCAGCATTCATCAGCTCTGACTAACGCGTCTGTACTCTGAAACCTGCTGCTGTTCCTGCGTTGGCCTGACATCTTGCTGCCCTCAAAGAATTTCTTTTGAGTCTCAATCAGCGGCTGCCGGGTGGCTGTGTCTGAAAGGTCCCCCCAGTGTTTCTGCTGCCAGGTTACCCACAAACCATTCCTGGGGCGAGGGCTGCGTTGGCCGTGCCCTGGCAGGAGCTGGGGTGGTTTTGCTGCACAGAGAAGATGGAGTGGGCAGATGTCCTGGCATGTCACCGGTGTTTGTGCTGGTGACGTTCCAGAGGACACGGCTGGCAGCACATCTCCGGCCCCACTCCCCACAGGCTGGAGGCAGCTGCCTCCCCAGGAGACCCCAGTCCGGGCTGGGGTTCTGGGTGGCTGTGGGCTCGGGGGGTCTGCAATGTCTGATGGAAATGTGAGCTGCAGCAAGTCCACCGCTCCCATGAGGGAATGGCTGGGGGGGCAAAGGGGAATAGGGAAGGGAAGGCACGGTTATGGTCCCACAGGATTTCCAGTACCACAGGAGAGATGCTCCGGTCATGCCACTGGCTGGGAGGCAGCAGGTCCCCAGGACAGGGCTGTGCCTGAGGGCAGGGGCAGTGGCAATGCTGGGATTGCTTTGCCTCCCCAGCCCCCTGGTGCCCCTGGGGAAGCCGCTTGGCACTGCTGACACTTCTCCCTGCTCAGCTGCCAGGTCTCCTGGAGGAGACAAGAGGAGGAGTGAGCCGGGATCAGCAGCTGGTGGGAAAGCGTGAGAACGGGGTCAAGAACCCCCAGAGGAGCAGACAGAAGGAGTCACACAACCACAGGTGACCTTGTGGTTGTTTGTTCAGGTTCAGGAGCATTTCCTGGGTCTGCTGCTTCATCCAGCCCCCCTCCCTCAGGGGCTGCACAGGCAGGCTCTGATCCAGGTGAGCCAAGGCCAGGTGGGAGATGGGACAGTGTGGAGACAGTGGGGCTGGTCCAAGGGGACAGTGCCAAGCCCTGAGCCTCCAGGGGATGTGGCAGTGAGGGACTCACAGCCCCAGCTCACTGTCCCAGGATGTTTGGGATCAGTACAAAGTTTGGGCACACATGAATTCGTTATTTCTCAAACTGCCCCTCACGGCTGAGCGGGCTTTAGCGTGCACAGCACGTTGCCTACACTTGGCATGGGAAGCATTGAGTCTACAGGCTTCTGCAAGGAAAATATTTAAGATTTCTCAGCAAATGGTGCATGCAGCTTTTCAGGAGGATGTTTTGCTCTTTTCCCCATGATCAGACTCATCCGGCATGTTTGAACGGCGGCCTCATTTATGCACAGCATTGGAAGGAGTGCGGGGAGGGGGTGTTCTCTCCCTTCAGAAACAGCACAATTTACCAAAGGACAGGAATTATGTAAAGCAACGGGATTTACTCCCAGCCCAAAGTCTGTAAACAGTGTGAGTTATGCTGCACGGAGCTTCTGAAAAGATAACTGGGAGGGGAGGCCTCTTGGTTTGTTTTGTGAATGAGCGGCTCAGTGGTGGCTGTGGGGTTTATTCCGCTCCACAGTGTGCGCGCCGCACTCGCCGCGTGCTCGGGAATGAGCAGCCGAGGAAATAGATCTTTGCTGGAGGCAATTGCTTTCCCAACAGTGAGAGCAAACATCATGCATGGCAGGCTTAGAGGATATTATTTTAATACTTTTCTTCTCGCTGCCGAGCAAGGTGGCTGCGTGCTGGGGCAGGCAGGTGGGGTCACCCCCTGCTCCCCATGCTCCAGTCACCGTCAGGCTGGGCTGTCACAGTGGGTGCAGAATTCCCCCTCAGCTCTCATGCTGTGACTGTGCTGTCTCACCTGATGAGGCCATTTGAAGTCCCTGCTGGCTCCTGCCCTGGCCCTGGGAGCTGTACCCTCATCCTGTGCTCCAGGGCCTGCCTGGTCCCTCCATCCTTGCTTCTGCACTCCTCCAGCCACCTCCTCAAACGAAGCAGCTTCTTGCCACGCTCTCCAGAAGTGGAAATCCAACTTCCTGATTGCAGTTTCGTGTGCATTCTGCACAAGACTCAGAACAGCAGGACTCCTCTCTTCCAGGAGAAATCTGTTGGGATGATCTAAACCTGTTTGGGACAGGGTGGGTTTAGGAACATCGGAGTACACAAGAGATGTGATGCAGTGGGAGAAGGGGGGACCTGTGGTGTAGGGTCTGCACAGGGGACCATGCACCAACTGCCCCTCCTCCACAGGGTTGGGCATCCTTCATCCTTCTGCCAGGAGCAGGGAGGAAGGCCCAGAGATCCCCACTCTGCCCCCTGCACACCAAACCCCAGAGCTCTCCAGGGGGCACTGAGAGGAGCTTGTGCCCCAGGAACCCCTACCACCACAGGCAAAACTGCTGTGGGTCTCCCCAAAACAGCTGCAGCTGCAATGCCTCAGTGCTGGTCACCTGCCCAGGTGTGGGGCTGCCGGCAAGACCACGGGGGCAGACAGGGCTGGCAGCTGGCTCTGCCCACAGAGCCATGCCTGGCTTCTCCAAGCCTCCCCGTTTATTTGTTCTACAACAGCTTGAAACCAAATAGGGTTAATAGCCCTCCCTGTGTCCTAGTGAGATGAAACTACCATTGGGAGACCCAGGACAATTTTTATATAGGATTAGAAAACAAAAATCAATATTTAATTATCTGTAAGCTTTTTGTGTCACTGCATCCTTAGCTTGCTAACGGTGAGTGCCGGCTGCCAGCAGAAAGTGAGTCATTAAAGGCGCAGTATCTTTTACTGGCCCGTTATGGGAGCACAGTAAATAGAGCACATTATCACTCCTCACACACCTGCACGGTTATTTATCTTTACAATCTCTATTTACCTATATTTATGGCGGGTTTCTCCTGTATATTATATGGCCGGGTTAACTTTAATGGGCTTCATTAAAACAGGCGCTTAACAAAACTTTGGAACATCCTCGTTTGGACAGACGGCAGGAAACCGAAACGGGGAAGGAGGAGGAAAAGCACTTTATGCCACCAAGTCCCCACACTCGGGAGCTGAAGGGTGGCTGATGGAAACGCTGGTGGCTCCAGGGCTGTGTCACCGCCCAGGGCTCTCCAGGACCCACAGCCATGGCAAAGCAAGGGGCTTGGGGAGGGTCAGGGCTGGGAGGAGGAGGAGGAGGAGGAGGATGGAGCCTTCACTGGGTGCTCAGCCCCAGGGTGTCCCCTGTGTGTGGGGAGCTGTGAGCCCATGGGCTGAGGGGCTGCTCAGGGTTATCCCTGTTGTATCTTTCCCCCATATGTGAGTCACAGCCACAGGGGACAGATGGACAGAGCACCCAGAGCTGCTCTTGCTCTCCTGCTCCCCTGTTCCCCTTCTCTCCTGCTCTCCTGCTCAGGGTCCATCCTGTGGCTCTGTCCCTACAGATCCTCCACCTCCATCACCCTGTGCCCATCCACCTGAACTCGCTCAGAGCCACCCAAAACGTAATAAATAAATACCCTGGGAAACGAAACCTTCCCCCGTGGCGAGGGGAACGGGCAATTAGCGGATCTTTTTTGCTGCAGTAGTTAATTTTTTACAAGCCTCCCTTATTTTCCCTGTTTCCCCTGGTTAATAATGACTCGCAGCCGCTTACACCATAAATAAGTTCCACAAATTTCGCAGATGCACCGGGCTGTTTAAGCAGGGAAATTGAGCAGCATATGTCTGAATGGTTAATTGACTTAATTGCTGTTAGTTGGGCTATTAGCACACTTGATCCACCCCAATGACCGCAATACTTTCTTAATGGTGTTCATTTTATTTGGATGCCAAGCTCCAGTTACCATTACAGGGAAATTTCCAATTGCTGATTACCTCATAAATATATAATTGTAGTCATAGGCTAAATAAAGCCAACAGGCATTAATAATGAACAGCGTTTGACTAAGAGCCTTTAAAGGATGATGGAAGTTTCTTTAAGGACCTCAGCTATTCTTGAAATGTAAATAATCTTTCATGCTTTTATTTTTTTAATGATGCTGCATCCTTTTTCCAGTCGGCATCAAGCACCAGGAGCAGTATCCCACATCCAGGTAATGTCCAGAGAAAGCAACAGAGCTGGGAGCCTCCCAAGCTCTCCTCGTTCCAGGATCAGTTCCCACGGGACGCTGAGGTTATTCCTTTCGGGTAGCCACAGACATGTGAGTGACCACTGACTCCAGCCTCTCACCCAGGCTTTCTGAGAACAGCTTATCCCACTCCCTGTCTGCAGGGAAAGGCAAAATCAAAGCACCACCAGGCCAGGTCCTGCCCTGTGCATGGGGGCTTGCTGGGCAGAGGGGACACAGGCAAGGGGTGCTGTGTCTGCCACGGGTGAGGCTGCCAAAACCAGGCGAGCGTGGCACCGACTTCAGCACCTGTCACCCTGGAGAGGATGGCTGTCACCTCCCTGCCCAGCCCCTGCAGAAGGTGAGGATGGCCCTGAGAGCAGCGCCCATGGCAAGGGTGGGTGAACAGGACCCTGCTCAGGTCCAGCCCGGCTGCAGTCCTGGCTCCAGCCACCCCCAAATCAGTTTAGTCTGTCACCAGATAAACCAATAATCAAAAAACCCCCCCTACCAGTGCAGATCTGCCCCCAGGGTGGCACTAAGGGCGGGTGTGATTTATCCAGAAGAGGAACAGCAAGGCAGAAAGGGGCCTTTTCCAACTCCAGCATTGTTGCTGGCTCTAGAGACAATTTAATTATGCCAGGCTATTCTTAACTGACCTAGTCAAATGAACCTGCCTAGCTCTGTCCACAATAATTACCCACGATTTGCTAATTCATGTGGAGAAGAAATTACTCCTCGATAGTCTGTTAATCTTTGATTCCCAACCATGAGCTCATTTACTCCAGGCTTGTTCCCTACTGGCACCAAACGGAGAGCATTGCATTAGTTATTTTCAGCTATTAGGGAACTAGTTATAATTAATGTTGGCTTTGACCATAGCCTGGTGTTAGGCAGGTGCCTTGGGGTGCTGAAATGGGTGGGGGCTGTGTCACAGCCACATTTCTGGGATTTGAGACCATCCTGCACATCCTTGTGGCAGGGTCACTTGTGATATCAAGGAGGTCTGGGACAAGTGGGACCAACCCTCGGGTGGTGGACACAGGGGAGAGGGGACCCACCACCCTTGGATGTACAGGGTGGCAATGGTCCCCACGTCTGTGGGCGGCATCCCACCCTCTCCCTCATTGCCAGAGGGCTGGGAATGTGTCACCCCAGCTCTCTGTGTCCCACGGGACAGGGAGGGCCTGTGACCATGGGCTGCCCTCCTGGGGGGCTCTGCCACTGTCGCACTAAGGAGTTGTTTCCCATTTCCAGCCCTTCTGCCCATTTCTATGGGCACTGCCATGTGATGGGAAGCCAGTGAGTCACTGGATGTGTGCAGGGATGGATGCTGTGAAGAAAGGAAAAAAATCAGGAGAGAGGAGAGGGCTTTTGAGGAAAAGGAGAGTGAAACACCCTTGGCAGCCTGAGCTGCTCTGCCTCCAGTGCCAGGGTCCCTCTGCACCCCAGGGCAACCCCCCAGTGCTTTCCCTGAGGCCCTGGAGAGGAACAGGGGCTGGAAGAAGTTGGGTTTCACCCATTCCCAAGGGTTACAATTCCCCTATCCTGCCTTGCTCTCCTGGGACCTCTCCCACCAGGGTCTCCTTCTGCAAACCTACCAGGGACTGGTCCCTGTGTCACCAGGAGCTGGCTGGGACCCCCAGATGGGACCATCAGATGGGGGTGAACTGCTCTCCACCTCCCCTCCGCGCTCCTCTCCACCCTCGGCCAGACCACTGATACCCCTGGCAGGGCTGATGGCACCAGGGGGGGTCAGGCCGCCCTCCAGACCTGCAGAAAATGAGAAGCAGATGTCGCTTCAGCAGAGGAAAGGTCTCGGGATATGAAATAGTTTCACCTGGTGCCTTCATCTTCTGGAAAATCACACGTGACAATTCCTTTTGAAAATGATCAAAGCCAGGCACGGCGTTTCCTCTCTCCTTGCTGATCTACTCCGCTCTGTTTTATCAGATGGAGTTTAAAGCAAGAGCATGTTTTATTTTAAAACAGACTTTCAAAATATTCTGGCCTTTCAGCTTGACCATTCAAACCATCTGCTTTCCTATGTCTCAGATGCTGGCCCAGAGAAGAGGAGCGGTGTTAACAATAAGCAAAAGAGTACCTAATAATCAGTTTAATACAATGCTGCACAATACTTACGGAGTTGGCATTCCCAAAGTTATTACCAGAAGCCAAATCTTAATCCTTTTTAAGTTGGGGGGAAAATGGATCAAAAATTAGAATGATATCAAGCATAAAATAATCTTCTGTCTGTATTGCACTGATAAAAAAAATAGAATATATAATTACCGTGTACAAACTGCTTATGTTTGTGATTATATGTTGCTGCCATCTCCAGGTCCTCGCGGTAAATGACTTAATTGGGTTGTCCTGATGTATGGATGGAGAGCGGGAACGCGTGCTGGATGTCACAGGGATGTGTGCTGGATCCCTGCACCGGGGCTGCCGCAGGGACTGGGAATGCCTGAGACATTCCAGGGGCTTTGCTCCTCCTGGAGATGCTGCAGAGGGTGAGAGGATCTGCTGGGCCCCCTCGGGGCTAGGTGCTCCCTGTGTTCCTTTTTCCCTCCTCCTTTACTGTTGCCATATCCCACCACAGATTTTTTTTTTCCTGGCTATTTATGAGTAGAGTGAGAAGAAAGTCTGGCAGAAGAATGGAGGTTCTGGGATACTGATGGCACAGGAGCTGGTGGTTTTGGAATTTAGAAAACGCCTTGTGCCTGAAGGACTATTGAATCCACAAGGGAACAGGGAGGGAAGCACAAAGGATCCAGTGCCCTGTCTAGACACTAAATGTACTTGAAAATCAAGTCATGGGATTATCTCCACAGAGGAGCAGACTGGGCAGGCATAAAACCAGTGTTCAGGGCTGAAAGGAAATTGTGAGGAATAGAAAACCAGCTCAGAAAGCTGGCAAAGGGAAAAGGCTGGGGCTTCCCGTGGCTGTGAGCGGCACCCAGATGGATAAGGCACTGCCTTGGGGAGGAAAATGGGAGACAAAATTTCGAGGGATTAGAGGAGCATCTCCCATTGGCACACACACACACACACACAGAGGAAAGATAACAGGGAACAGCCCGACCTCAGGAAGGAGCTGTATCCATGCGTGGGATAAACGACACCAGGATGCTCCCCAGGCGAAGGGGACACCCAAAGATTCCCTGGGTGGTGGCTCCAATCTGCACCTCCGTGCAGAACAGGGAGCTGTGTGTGACGATAAATCTCTGCCCGTGGATAGCCCAGGAACAAGCAGGGAGTGTGTAACACACCAGGATTAGGGGATTTTCGATGTATAAAAACGCCTCGTTCGCTTTCTGCCTTTTCTGCCACGTATCAAACCACAATGCCCCTCACAGCCTCACGCTCCTCTGTACTGCCTGCTGTATTTATTACAGCTGAGGAAAGAGATTTTTTATTTTGTGTTGGTTTTTTTTTATATTTGCTAAATTCAGCCGTTTTTCTGGTGAGGACGTTCATCAGCACAGAAAGCAGTGCTCTCAGATAAGTTCATCACTCTCAAAAGCCTTTGGTGTCATTTAGCGAGGAATTTTTGCTCAGAGAAACATTTCAATGCAAATGATGGCTGTTACCACAATTAAATATTTATTTTTTGCCCCCAAATGCAAAGATAATTTCACAACTGACTCAGGAAGGTGGGCAGCCCATGGCAGGGGGTGGAATAAGCTTTAAGCTCCCTTCCAACCCAAACCATTCCATGATTCTGTGGTTCTCTGATTCTTTGACTCTGCTCTTAACATGCTGTTCCAGAGACTCTGACTGGTTTCAAGTTCTTGGACAGAGAATTTTTCTTAATAGCCTCTAAACCTGCAAATCAATACGTGAGGTTTGCTAAACAATCCAGCCAAATCAAAGGTATGTTTTGAACCTGAAAAAAAGTACTCTCTGCACTTTTTACCATTTACCCAGAGCTAATACTTACCTGGAATTAATTCTGCTCTTTTCCCAACCCAGAGCCTCCCTGCTGGGGGGGATCCCTTGTTGCTTTTATGGGGTGAAAACATTTTGGATGGACATAATTTGTTCTCTGATTTCCCAGGATCCAAAATCTATTCGATGTAAAAGGTCAGAAGAGTTTTCAGCCATGCAAACCAGCTGCCAAATATAGACGGCCAGAAAGATGTAAATTCAGTGACTTGGACAATTAACATTTAAGCTGAATTAAAACTGGAAGTGGTGAGGATACACGAGCAAGGGTTGTGCCCATCACGTCTCTCCAGGCTGGCACAGCACAGCCAACCCCAATCCTTCAGTCCCACCTGCTCTCAGGTGGTTTATCACCAATAAACTCCCAACAGCTTATGACCAATAAATCAATAATTTGAGTTAACACCTCTGCAGCAAGTTTTGGCTACTGCATCACAGGCTTGTCTAAAATGCAGGGGAGATCAGTTTCGGGCACTGCTTCCCGTGACATGATTCCTTTGGCCATGCCAGGCTCAACTGGCACAGGGATCCCAGCATCCCTTTGTCCGTCCCATCATCCCTGTCACTACTTTTGGATCCTTTCAAGCTGGGAGGGAGCTGGTGGGTTCAGGGCCATCCTCCTTCCCTCTTCCAGACCAACTCAATCTCTTGTGGTGCCTTCACTTCCACCCGGCCTCCTCTGATGGCCTCTGATGGGGAAATCCCATCTGCCTTCCCTCTCCTTGGCTTTTCCTTTATTACACTGTGGGACCACCACGTTCCCACTGCAGCTTTCCCCACTGCGACTGCCCCTGGGAATCTTTCATTTCCTCCCATTTTTGCCAAGCACATTTGGGCTGATGCCACTTTTCTGAGCTGTTCCTTGCAGTGCATTTGGGGTTCAGTGGGCCAGCCCAGGCTGGGCCAGCAGCTCCCTGAGTTTTGGGGTTTGCCATCACCCTCCAGACTGCTGCCATCTTCTGAACAGAGCCCCAGAGCTGCCTTTGTGTGGGAGAAATTCCACACGGTGCAAACATCTCCTCTCCGGTGCTCAGCAAGGTGGGGCCGAAGGAGACAAGGAGGGGACCCTTTAATGAGGGGGGTGTCTGAAGGACTTTGTGAATGGACTGGGAAAGTCATGGGCTCGGGATCACGTTGCGCCCGCTGAAAGAGCCCCGTAAATGGAGTCATTCTTGGTGGCAGTAACTGATCCGCCTCCCGGCTGAGAGTCATGGAGATTAGGCATTAATTGAACACGGGCTCCGAGGGGGGAGAAGGAGCGCGGGGTTAGGGTGGGGAGGCAAAGGAAACATTAGAATGGGAGCACAGAGAGGAGGCTGTTAATAAAGACACAAGGGCAGCTGTGCACCGAACGTGAGGGGATATAGGATTTCAAGAGCCGGGCTCCTTTTTCCACTCAGAGCTACCTTTCATGGGATGTAACCTTAGGAATCAGCCCCGGAGTCAGCGCCACTCCGGCAGCACTGACCTGGGGACGGGGACAGGGACAGGGACAGGGACAGGGACAGCCCTGCCTGGCGAGGGGGTCTCTGGCAGCACTGCCCTGGGGACGGGGACAAGGGCAGGGGCAGCACTGCCCAGTGAGGGGGTCTCTGGCAGCACTGCCCCGTGTTCTGCACGACTGGGAAGGGAATTGCATCCATTGCTTCCCACCCACCCGGGACCTCGGGATTAATGGATCAGGAGGAGGGTGATGAGCAGAGTGCTTTGGGAATGGGGAGGGTCATGGGAAGCCGTGCCCAGCACGGCTGGGGCTGGGTTTAATCTGGAAGTCCCGGCGAGACAATGAGTCTTCCTCGTCAGAGCTTTTCAGTTCATTACTCTGCCTCTCTCTTTTCTGCAAATAAGTAAATGCACTTAACAGGTTGCTGCAGGTCACCTAAGCTCCCTGTCGTGTGTGCACTCTTATCCCCTGGTAATTGCAAAGTGCTGCTACCAATCTGAAATGTCAAAGAAGTGATTTAAATAGGAATTTACATTTGCCGCAAACGAGGGCGGGACACACAGACAGGGGCTGCAGCCAGCTGACACCCAGCACTGCAAAACGGGGGGACTGGGCTGGAATTCCCACCCCCACGTGTGTTGGGATGTCCAGGAATTCACAGAGGAAGGTAACGAGACTTGGAAATGATCCTCCACTGGCTACGTGTTGGGGCATCACGGGGAAATCCCAAAGGCTCCCCAGATCCTTTAACCTTCCTTTGCACAGGTACGAGAGGATGATCACAGTTGGCTGGTAGGGGTGGAGGGACTTAAAGCTATAAAATCCTAGAGCAGTTCGGGTTGGAAGGGATCTTAAAGGTCATCTCATTCCAACCCCCTCACTCATACGAGGCTCACACAAGGCTTTTCCAAAGGTGTGGCTTCTCCCCAGCTCTGCGCTGGCTGGAGATGGCTCAGGGTGGAATGAGCTCGATGGACCCCTGTGTTCATCTCCATCCACTCCCAGAGCTGCTGAGTTCCCCACAGATGCACAGTCCAGCTGTGATCCCGGGTGCTCCTGTGTGTTTGGCAGCCAGAAGGACACCCTGGGAAAAACCTGGAAGCAAACCTTCCGTTGGAAGTGGTGATCCCCTGCCAATTGCCAGCCTGAGGAGAAACAGCCAGAGATCTGGGCAGTCCCTGCAGGCATCGTCCAGAGCCGGGATGGTGCTGCCCTTCCTGCAGCCAGGAGTGGGTCCCCACTTGTTTTCCCTCCCTAAATTTCAGGATCACACAGAAAATTGCAAGTGAAATTCCGACTTGTGGCTAACCCACATTCCAGCGCTGCTGGGAGCTGCTGTGGTCCAGTGCCGAGGGGCACCAGCCTGTTTAGACAACCCTCATATCCACAAATCCAAACTTTGGAGACACGGATTTTGCCACTTTGGCATCCAAAGGGCTTTCATTAAGGCTTTGCTGTGGCTCTGATACGGCGGATAATGTGGGTTTCCCAGTGGAGCGTGCATTTCCTCAGGCACGTGGAGAGCTGGCACCTTTCCCTTTCCTCCTCTCTCACACTTTCCACATGAGCAGTCCCAGCAATACGCACAAACCCATTTAGCAAATGGATTTTTTTTCTTGTGAAGTGTTCAAAAATAGTCACCTTTTATTATTAAAGATGATGATGGGCGTTTCATGACTCAACAATCTGAGGGCGAATCTGCACCCTGGATATCAATAGTGCACATAAGCAACTGCAGCAATCGATAGTTCAAGTATATTTCTGTATTTATTACATATTCAATCGACTAAGTCCTGCTCTTTTATCAATACATTAACTGATAATAAAACTCTGTTTGCTATAGAAAATATTAGACACTGTATAACAAATAATTGAAGCTTGGTGTGTGTGAGTATGGAGCTGCAGAGGCACAGTGGGAGGGAGCCGTGTGATACCCTCCTGGTTATCCCACCTTGTTTGATTAAAGGCAAAACAAAACGCCACAGATGAGACATTAAAAACATCTCGTGCTAATGCACATCTGAAGCCATCAAAGCGGGAATGATTAAAATGAGCCGGTTCCTGATTTCCAGTGGTGTTTGAAGCTCCTGCTTTCATTGTGCTGCTCCCGGGGATTCCAACAGCGGCAGTGGCCAGACACAGGTCAGGTGTGCAGAGCTTCCCCTGCCCTGTCTCTGCTACAATTTTGGACAGGTCAGGTAGCCCCCAGTGTTTGCTGCAGGTATCTTGCAGCAGGAGAGAGAACTGGGATTGAGATTTAGAGGTTTAGACTGGATATTAGGAAAAATTTTTCCATTGAAAATGTTTTCCAGCCCTGGCACAGGCTGCCCGGGGCAGTGGCGGTGTCACTGTCCCTGGAGTGATTTAAAAGCCGTGTGTGTGTGGATATGGCACTTGGGGACAAGGTTTAATGGTCTTGGCAGTCCTGTGGGATGGACTCGATGATCTTAGAGGGCTTTTCCAATCAAAAGGATGCCATGATTCTGTGATTCAGACTGTTTTACCCGGGATAGGCATTGACTTTCACAAGGCTCTGTCTGAGGAAGCCTCACTGGATTCATCTGCTTCCAGAGATGGGAACAATAGGATCTGGTAGGTCTGGAGCTCTCAGACAACCTCGAGGAGGGATATTCTTGACTCAATGGTCTTCGACTGAGCAGTTCCCAGCTCTTTATCCCTCTCCTTCCAGGAAAGTGTCAGGCTGCAGACAAATTCGGGGGCTTCTTGCTCACACCCCTTTAAGTGCACAGGGATCCTGAACAGCCAGGAGTGATCTCATTACAGTTTGCAGGGTGTTAATGAGCAGTCTGGGACAGATGTGAGCAAACCCTGGTACTGGGTGTTGATGCCCGGTATTAATGCTTATGGCCACAGAGGAATAATCAGGGTGAGTTTCAGCTACAGGGTTTTGGTGCTTTTTGTGCACAATTCCGGATATTATCCCAATCTACCCCTGTCTGGGTGGGCTCACGGTGGCACCTGAAGGCAGCAGTGCCCCCAGTGCATGTCATCAGCCATGCCACCACCACACTGGGGCCTCTGTCCAGAAGGGAAAGCAGCCAGCTTTGAGTCAAATGTGAAAGAAGAGGCTTTTTGTGTCACTTTTAATTAAGCTGGATAGCAAAGCCTCTATTAAGTGTGAGGAATGCGTCCTGTGAACAAACACATCGCATTACTACCAGTTATATTTTATTTTTATCATTGTTATTATTTATTAGTCTGGAGCCCCAGTAGCCCATTGATCTGCTCCTGAGGAGTCTGAGTGAGGCTGAGCAGTCATAGATCATCTTCGACAGAGGCTGACACGGGCATTTTCTGTCCTAAACCATTTACTAGGAGTGTGTGAGCTGTGGCACGGTTTGGTTGGAGAAGGCTTTTGGAGAAGACCAGGTGAAAGCCCGGTCCTGCTGTGGTGTGAGGCTGTGTGGGAGCTGAGCACTGGCTGCTGCTGCATCCCCTGGGATTTTGGTGGCACCTGAGGGGTGGCCTGGGCAGGACCTGGGGCAGCCTGGGGAGGTGGGAGCCAGGCAGGTCAGGGGATGCTGCCCCAGGTAGGTCACATCGCTGGCAAGAGTTTTGCTCGTGCAGAGAGGTTCAGAGAAGAACAAAGAGCTCTTTTCTTGTCCAGCCTAAGGATGGTGGTGTGGGATGTAACCAGATCAATGCAGGTGAATAACCCCTCTACAGTGACCTGGAGAAGGCAGGGCGGTCCTGCTGGCCCCTGCACGGGGTGAGAATGGAGCGTGGGTGGAAGCAGGGGGTGCTTTTTCCTGCAGCTCTGTAAACGTTAATTGCTGCTATCCCTCTTTGAAAGCAAACTGTGGAAATGCAAACGGGAAAAGCAGGATGCCAAAAAAAGGGAAAACCATTTAACGTGCAGAGAATGGAGTGCAAAGGAGTGAGGAAGGGCTGTGGGCTGATCCCAGCCAGCCCCTCTGCACCCACCAGCTCTCTGCAGCCGAGTTTTCTCTGGGAGCTGCGGTGCCCCAAAGCCAGGCATGCTTTGGCTGTCAGGAAGGCCCTGCAGTCCATAGCTCCAGCCCAGCGAGACGCTCACACACGATTATCATCTTCCTCAGAAGGGCAGGGAAGTGGCAGCACAGCCCTTGGGGCAGAACCCTCACCCAGCCCGTGCTGAGCTCACACCCCCCCTGCCCATCCCCAAATCACTGGGGTCCCCTGGTGTCCCTGGGCACTGGGGTGTGGAGAACAGAGCACACAACCCCAGCTGGGGCCAGGGGCACCGTGGCCGTGCTCCACGGACAGAGCAGTGACCAGCCGAGGCGTCTGTGTCCAGCTGCCTGTTTACATCCCTGTGCTCTGGTGCTTTCCGAGGGGGAACGTCCGTGTCTTTGTCCCTGCTGATCGCCCTCCGCTTGCTCGTGCATTTGATCGTTTCAGACAAGCAGCCTTCACCTGAGGACATGTCAGGGCGCTGCTGGTTACTTGTCCAAAGGGGAAAACATTCTTTATCTCCTTCAGTAGGCTCGTGCTTTCTGAGGCAGCAACACCCCGCGCTGCCGGAGCCGCAGCCCCTCGGGTCGCACGAGATCCGCGTTCTGTGTAGTTCAGTAATTCTGCAGATGTTCTGCACTGACGTGACCATCCCAAGGAATAAAAATCTGCAGCGTTTTCAAAGTGAAAAAGGGGTTTAATTTCCGAGAGATGGATTTGTGTGGCAAAGGGGAAGGGCACGCTGTGGCCTGTGGCACGGAGCCAGCTGGCTCTGCCAGCAGCACCTTTGCCCACGTGTCTCCGGTCAGAGGGGGCTGTGGGAGCAGAGGTGACCCGCAGCGGGTGGCAGGGAGCCCTGGCCATCACTGTCACAGCTGCTGGGGACACCCCTGTGCTGCCACCCTGCATCACCCTGTCAGGGAGTGCGGGACACCCATGGCTGGCCTCGGGCAGCCAAACCACTGAGCTGAGACAAATCCGAGTTGCTGTTCATCCCAGGAAAACACAGGATTTTCACAGGGCCTTCGGCACAGCTCGCAGCTGGCTGAGGCTCCAGTGATGGAGACAGGAGCTCACGAGCTGCTTCCTGCCCTGGCTGTGAGCTCAGCACAGCCCCTGCCAGTGCCACGAGGGACCCTGAGACTGGCCAGAGCTGGGCTGGCAGCTTGGAGAGCCACAGCTCCAGGGTGGGCAGGGCAGTGGGAGCGGGATGCCCAGCTGGGACGGATGTGGGATACACTAAGAGTGATCCCCACAGCCCCCTGCCCTCCCCTTGGGGGTCCTGGGACAGCCCTCAACGCCCCGAACATCCCCCACATGAGCAGAGAGTTGGGCACTCCATGTGTGTGTATGTGTGTGTGTGTGTGTTTAATAAAATACAAACTTACATTTCCCCTTTCAAATGGAATTAACATACTTTATTGCCAGCTATAAGAATTATTCCTTAAGGGTAAGAAGTTTATAAAAAATTTAAAGTAACAAAGGCAAACTTATAAAAAATTCATCTTTTAGTAGTGATTGCTCTATAAAAAAAAGAGTAGGTTTAAGTGAGAATACAAAATTCACAGAATTAATTATGTAAACAGAAAAAAAGGCACAACAGCTGAGAACTAAACTAATTAGCAGCAGAGTGGCCCTGCCGGTGGCAGCCTGGGCCAGAGCATTGGCTGCATGAGAGTAACCCACAGTGACACTTGTGTCCTCGAGTTGTTTATGACACAACTCTGCTGAGGCTCAGAGCATTGCTGGCTTAATTAACCCAACGGTGAGTGTGGGGAACACCAGCTTTTCTCACCTGTGCTTCGTGCTGGGATCTTTATCCCGAGGGTGCTCCAAGCTGATGTTGGCTCAGATTTGCCACAGGATCCTCTGGAAGAGCTGCTGTAGGAGTCAGGCAACTCATGGAATCGTGGAACCCCAGAATGGCCTGGGTTGCCTGGCCAGGAGTCCCAGAAGAAAGAGAGAAAACCCCAGGTCCCTACAAATGGGATACCTGAAGGGAAACCCCAGCCCTTTCCTGACGCTTCCAGGCCTCCAGGCCAGGACAAGGCTGTGGCCAAACCCTCTGGACCTTCCCTCCATCTTTCGTGGAGAGCAGAGAAGAGGCAGGAGAGGGGATACAAGGCTGGGGTGGGGAGAAGGAGAACCTTGCCAGGTAGTGCAGGTTGTCACCTTGGCTTGGTCTCTGTCCCTCTGCTTGGGCACAGCAGTGCCCCCAGAGCACCCCCGATGCTGACCCCAACCTGGACAGATGTAGGAGGTGCTGAGGGGGATCAGTGGGGGTGTCCTATGCTCCATTTGTCCGCACCCACCCCTCAGGACTGTGGGAGCTGGCTCTTCCCCCTGGGGGACCCTGGCCTGTAGGACCTGGTCACCAAAGTCCATGCCTGGCTGTGCTGCTCCGGCCCCTGTGTCCGGATCAGTCGGGTTTAATGATTGCCTTTCTCCATCCAGAACAGCCAAATGCAAGGGACGGGAGCAGAATGAGCAAGAGCCTTTCCATTCACAGGCACATTAAAGGTGTCATTGAGATGGAAGGCGCTTGCTCACTCCAGCCTGCGCTCTGCATTATTTTTCACTGTAGGAAAATTTTCAGGAGGAGAAAAGAAACTTAAGGAACACATTTAAAAGTAGAGTTGAATAGAACAGGGCTGCTGGGAATACAAATGCTGCTCGAGTTTCCTTCTGATTCCTCCTGCTGGCTGTCCTCTGCCAGGAGGCTCTGTTGGTCCTGCCCTGGAGGAGCTGCTGTCGGCACAGCTCCCGTGGGTGTTCCCAGGTGGGGAAAATGAGTCCCACAGCTCCCGTGGGTGTTCCCAGGTGGGGATGGTGGGAGCCATGGCTCCCATGGTCTCACATCCCCTCTTGCAGGCTCAGGAGGTTTCTCTGTGCTCTCAGAGGACACGGCAGAGACACCCATGCCCTGGCTGGAGGTGACACTTTGGGTGTCATGGTCACACTGAGCCTGTTTGGATGCAAGGCTACAGCTGTGCTGCAGCACCTCTGCAGTGGGACGTGGTGTGGCTCCCACCTGGGGCAAACACCAGGGGCTTGCCCTGTGCCACTCTCTGCTGTGACACACATTGGGTGTGGGGTGGGCAAGCGCTGTCCTCTTTCCCTGGGAAGGGACAGGGATGGGGTTGGAGATGGGGATGGGACCAGGGGTTGGCTCTGTCTCCCCTCCTGCAGAGCCTCCCTGTTGCTGCCACCCACGTAAGAGACAGAAGCGTCACTCGGATTGGGAAGGAGCAGCTACATTTAGAAAGTGCACGAAAGGCAGCGTTTGAGTTTCACAGGAGCCCCTCGCCCACTCTTTTTCTCACCCGCTCAGCTTAATGCATTCCTGAAAAACCTCCTTTCCTCATCCGTAGCTATTTTTTGCCTCTGAGCTGTAGCATGAGTAGGTGGGATCATCTCGCCGTGCCCAGGTGTGCTGTCCCAGGGGCTCGCTCAGGCTTTGCAGCTTGAGGAAGCTCCATCAGTCCATTTCTGGCCCATGGTGAAGTGCCTGGAGAGATTCACCTTCCCTCCTGCAGTCCCTTCCTTGCCCCAGATCCAGTTTTCCCCTCTATGTGATGAAGCAGTTCTAATGGGAGGTTTTTGCTCCACGTTGCCCTTCCCTGGCTGTTATCAGTGATGCAGAGCCCGGGATCCCTGGTGCTGAACATCCCAGCCCCGATTCCCTACATGGGGACACGGTGACCGTGAGGAGACAGGACCCACAGGGTTCTGCTCAGCAGTGAAAGACCCAGAGAAATGCAGGTGCCAAGGGTAGGGTCTGGCAGCTCCCCCTGAACCTCCCGAGGGCAGAGCAGGGACCAGCTGCGGCTGTGGAGAATTTCCTTGAGGATGCAGGGCTGAAATGACCCCCCTCGCCAGGTGGGCTTTTGGCAGCCCTCGATTTGAACACCCCCCTTTCCTCTCCTCTGCTGACAAGTGCCAGGCAAATTCTCCCAGTGCCCTCTCTTGGCATCGCTGCCCTTTCCTCTGGCTGCTGTCTGAAGAGGATTTAATGAGGATTTTAAAGTGGTTCGTTCAGGCAGGTGCTGGCCGGGCCAGCCCGCCAGGACCAAAATCCACCCTGGAAGTTCTCCTAATGAACCCTGCGGCCGGAGGAAGGAATACAGACGGGTGATTCTCTGCATTTGCCGGGAGGGCTCCGAGCGCTCAGCTCCGGCTGCTGCCGCGGCACCGGGGGCAGCGCCAGACGCAGCCGGAGCAGCAGGAGAGCAGGACGGGGCACGATGAATATTTCACGGTGCAGCGCCAGAGCTTTGCGTCAGCACCGGAGTGGAGGGCTCAGCACTCCCGATGCTTGATCCCGCACACGGAAATATCAGGGCACACGAGCTCGGGTGGGCTCTGAGTGCCCCCGAGTGCCACACACGGCAGGGGCTGGACATTGGCTGCGTGGCACAGCGGGGACAGCACAGGACCAATGTAGGTGGGAGGGCAGGGATTGCTCTGCCAGCAGTTCAATTTTCAGGCTGATAATAAGTCCCGAGATTTCCTCAGGGCTCTGAAAACACTTGGCTAGAAGGAAGATCTTCATCATGAAGGGAGGGCAGTAAAGGTTGGGCTGACCTTCCCATAGAGCAGAGGCCAGGAGCACTAAAAGGTCACTGCGAGCACTCTCACTGCGGCTGGCTCCTGGCTGTGGGGGCTGGCAGGGACAAGGACCTGCCTGATAGTGGTGGCCACTGGCACCAGCCCACCCAGCACAAACCCCTCTCTGGGAATGTTTGCCCGGTTCTAAAGCCCAGGTTCTCCATGTCCCCAGGAGTCCCCATCCGTGGAGGTGTCCAGGGAATGCCTGGATGTGGTGCTCAGAGCTCTGGGCTGGGTGTCAAATAAGGGATCAGTCACAGGCTGGACTCGATGGTCTTGGAGGTCCTTTCCAACGTAAATGACTCTGGGATTCTGGGATTCTGTGTCCGGACCCTGTGGCAGCCGACAGCCTCCGCCTTCCCAGAGGCCTGGAGCCAGGCTCTGTATCATCACCTGCTGCTGAATCAGCCCCGGCAATATCCCGGCGGTGCTTCAGAGCTGGAGAGCTCTCAGCTGGGAGGTGCTCCCTGCCACTGGCATCAGTTCAAGCCGCCTGGTGAACTAAATTGATTTTTTATAGTTGCTCTGGAGCAAGTTAAATGAATCTGTTAGTAGCTGCTCCCTGCTTAAAGCTTCCCTCAGTGCTGGAACTGCAGCCTGGCGCTCCATAAAACGGGGGGCTGCTCCAGCCGTGCCCCCGCCTCCGAGCGGTGCTGCTGTGATTAGCTGCCTGCTGAATAATTCCACATCATTACTGCGTGCACTCGTGCACTCCGAGGGAGCCATCAGCGGAGCGAGCCGCGCTGGGCTGCGAGAGGAATCCACGCCTCGAATGGGAACCCTGTGCAAAACACGACGTGCAGGTGTCTGCACATTCCTGGTTTGCGTCTGCACCTCCCGTGTTAGTCCAGCGCCAGCTCCAAGTGTTTAATCACCGAGAGGCAGCTCAGCTATGACAATCCTGCCTCAAAGACAATGATATTAAAAATTAACAGCAGTTTCACTTTTTTTAAAGAGAGGTTTGTATTTTTTTTTTCCTTGAACATTTCCCCGCATTTCTGTGCAGTAAAAGGGCTGGAAACCCACTCCTGTAAAACCAGTGCAGGTTGAGATTCACAGGACTCCAGGACCTGGGGTTTTGGGAAAACAAAGGTCACCCCTCTCCTCTCAGAGAGGAACTGGAGGCTGCCCTCAGGCTCGAGGGAGCTCGGTGGTTCCTGCATGCTCGGGGCTTCGGACACAGCAAGAGGCAAGAGAGGCAGCACTGGAACTGGCAGTGCCCAGTGCCAAATCCAGCCCAAATCAGCCACAAAACCCCTTGGTGGGTCTGCTCAGAGCCACAGCACAGCGGTGCCACCCCGTGTCCCGCTGCCTGTGCCCAGCCTCGGCACTGCTTCCCCAACGCCGGCGCTGGGGCTGGGGGGTGCTGAGCCGGCAGAGCATCTCTCCCAAAAACGGGGCTGGGGGATGCTGAACCGGCAGAGCATCTCCCCCAAAAAAGGGTCCGAGGGATGCTGAACCGGCAGAGCATCTCTCCCAAAAACGGAGCTGGGGGATGGATGCTGAGCCGGCAGAGCATCTCTCCCAAAAACAGGGCTGGGGGATGCTGAGCACGCAGAGCATCTCTCCCAAAAGCAGGACCGGGATGGAGCCGCCCAGTAGCGCGGCTGGCACCATCACGGGCGGTTTCTATCACTCCACACAGCTGCTGAGTGCGCCTCTTCCTTCCCAACAGCTGCTGGGATCTGACCCTGTCCATCAGCAGTGCCAGGAAAGCCAGCGAGCTGCCGGCAGCCGCCTCGCTGACATCGGTGTTTTCAAACATGCAGGCAGCGATGTGATCGGCGCCGTCCCCAGAGGCCGCGCTCGGGGCCTCGCTGCGCGGAGCTGCCGCCGGTGCTGCCAGGAAACGCTGCTGCTGCCGAGCACAGTTTAACTCTTGAAGCACAGCGGAGCCGGGCTCGGGCGGGAGCTCTGTGATGCTCTGCTGGCTCCCGGATCCCGGTATCCCGGCAGCGGTGAAAGAAAAAGGAATTCTGGAGATGAAGGAGGCAGAGTTGGAGAGGACAAGGCCAGTGGGAGGTTTGGTGTTTGGTTTCTGATGGGTGCCACCATCAGAATAAGGCACCCTATGTCACGGAAGCAATGGGTATGAAATTTAAAAAATGAGGTTTGTTGGCTTGGGACAAAGGACAACTAATACCGATTAAAGCAACATAAATGCCACCAAGCATTAGCAGGACAGCCAGGATGTCACTTAAGCAGCAAACAAAGGATGCCTGCACTGGATGGGGAGCAGAGGGTGCAGGGGAGACACAGGAGAGCTCTGACGAGCTCCCCACGAGGGCCAGCCGTGGCTGAGTGAACGAGAGCTCATGGAATTCGAGACCACCAGCGCCCATCCGATGGTGCCACAAAGCCCTGCCGGCTGCTGGGGGGCGATGGATGGCAAGAAATGCCCCCAGGTGCCGGGCAGAACCAGGTGGAGGGGACAGGCAGCCCCTCAGCGATAGCTCGGGGGGCTTCTCACCCACATCCCCCCTCCCCACCCCTCCTGCAGCCTTCCACTCAGGAGGTGAAGGTGCTGCTGGGTGCCCTCTGCCTTTCTCGCGTTCCTGGCCTGAGGAAGCCGCCGGGCTGCGTGTCCCAGCACCCTCGTTAATTTGAACAACTATTTACTTAAGCCCTCACCCCCCCACCCCCTGCATTATGCATGCGGCCAGCGGGGCTGTGACTGCGGCATCGATCGGCACCACTTCAATACCCTCATTGAGATTCCGGGCACCGGCTCAGGGACTCTATCTCAGTGTCTGGTCAATAGCTTATATTTTTAATTTGTCGATAATCAGTCAGGACCTTGGTCTGAGTGCCGCCGAGGCTCCCTGCTCAATGGAGAAGGTGAAATCACTCAAGCAGGGTCATGTTTATGGCCTGAGCTGAACCATGGGAAATGGAGATATCAGTCAGGCTTATGAAAAATAACATGCTATATTATTTTTCATAAACCTGACAAAATCATATTAATTTAAAGACAAAGATAAGGCACCCAGCTGGCAGCGCTCACTTTCTCTTCCCTTCTGAGCATGCTGAGCCCTGGGAGGTGCAAACCAGCCCAAAATGGTCAAGCCTGGCACCACCACCACCATGCAGGGCACGTGCCCAGGAGCCAGTGACAGCCCCCAAGTGTGGCACCATCTCACTTGTGCCACTTCTCCTCCCCATCATCATCATCATCATCACCATCATCATCATCCCCTCACTGACTTCAAACACCAGCTGAAGGCAGTTCCTTCAGCCTAAGGAACAGCAGCAGGAGGGAATCAGGCATCAGCAGCTCTGGAAGGGGGGCCTGGCTTGTTTGGAGGTGATGCCCAGAGACTGCTGCTGGGAGCTCCAAGGTTTTCACAGCAGAGATGTGATTTTTAACAGGAGAAGAAGATGCCAGTGTTTGCAGGTGAGTGCTGAGCCTCATGGCTTTTTCTAACTAACACCCAGAGTATTTAAATGGTTTTAAGGCTTCTTTTGAGAATTTGATAAGGCAAAAGGTTATTGTCTGGAAACTCTTGGCTTTTGGAGTCTGTATCTCTGAGCAGTGTCACCGAAGGCATGTTGTTAATGATGTTGGCTCTGCCATAAATGTACCTGTGAGTTTTTGAGGCAAAGGGCAGGAAAGCAAAAAAGAAGCTCGAAGTTGCGGTTTCAGCCTCTAAAGAGAAAAACATGCTCTGCAGGGTTTCCATCTGTGGTGTGTGAGCCCCAGGAGCGGCGTGTGCCGGAGGTGTCAGCACGTGGCTGCAAGGAGCAGGGTGTTTATAATTTATAGTTTTTAAGCAAACCAGCCCTGGGAGCTCCAGCTTTGTGGGCTGTGGTACCTCCTGCGAGTGGGGAGCTCTGCTGGGGTTTTGGCCTCTGATGGACTCGCCCAGCTCTGGCTGGGACGAGTGGCCATGTGCTGGCCAGGTCCCCCTGCCCTCCCCTCTCTGTGCCTGGGCACAGATCAGGGCTCATTGCAGCAGCATTTGAGGAGCTCATTAAAATATGGATGTGGAGATGAAGATTTTCGTGCCCAATTTGTCTGGAGTCCCTCAGCTCTCATGCACTTAGTTCTACTTGAAAAGGCCAAAAAAAAAAGGTAGAATAAACTGTTAGGAACCCCCAAGGCGAGATGAGTTGACAAGTTGGGAAGTGCATATGTACATCTGGAGAGGCAGCGGCTAAAAAAAAAGCAGGAAAACCTGGAGCTTTGATCAGGGAGAGTCAAATTACCTTGGGAATGCTGGGAAGGGAGCTGGGAGTAAGGGAGGGAAGGGGCAGGTGTGAACATGGGGGTGTTGCCTTGCAGGGTTGTTAGAATTGTAGAGTTCCAGAGTGGTTTGGGTTGGAACGGAATTAAAAACTCATCCCATCCCACCCCTGCCATGGGCAGGGACACCTTCCACTATCTCAGGTTGCTCCAAGCCCTGTCCAACCTGGCCTTGGACACTCCCAGGGATGGGGCAGCCACAGCTTCTCCGGGCAAACTCCTCCAAGTGCCTCAGCAGTGCTGGTGACTCCGGTGCTCTGTGATTTCTGGAGGTGCTGAGACACCACCAAGAGCTTGGGGCTCACCTGAAAGCCCCCTCTGTGCCCCACACATCCATAGAGCTGTGTCCCCTCCCTGTGAGTGGCTGGCCCCGGGACCCCCGTGTGGCTCAGCAGTGTTCCTGTGGCTCGTATCCACCGAGGAGTCCTGCTCCAGTATCTCACACTTGTCTCCTTCGATTTCCCTGACAGCCAATTCTGGAAAGTTGGAAGGTGTGCCATTATCTGGGACTACATTATGAAAGTGTCACGCGGGTGATGAATGGCAGCGCTCAGCGGCTCCGAGGAGCAGCGGGGAAAGAGTGACATTAGGAAAGATCTGCTTTTTATGGTTTCTTCAATAGGGAGGGCTCTTTGGAGGGCTGTATTTCAAATCAGATAATCAAACACTCTTCCTGGCCTCCCAAACTTTGCAAGAAAGTGCTGGAGGAGTGTCCTGGTAGTGGGATGAAGGGGATGTGACTCATTTAGGTTCTTGCCTTCCTTTGACAGGGAGCTCTCGGGCAGCAGTGCCCCTCTCCCCTGGCACTGCCCACTGCCTCCAGCCTGGTGTTGCTGCCTGTCCTGCTGAGGAGGGGTCTGTGCTGGGTCTTGGGGGGTCCTGCTGGGTGGGAAATGGCTCCAGGGTGGGTTTGTTCTGCTGGAGGGACTGGAGAGAAGGAGGAGAGTTGCAAGGAAAGCTGTAGGAGGTTACCCCAGTGCACTGTGATTTCTCATCCTGGGGTGGTGAGACATCGCTCGAGGGCTGTGGGGCTGGAGGAGAGGGGAGCTGGGTGCCATTCCCTGCAAGCACAGCGTGGTGCTGTCTCCAGCAGCTGGCACTGTTCCTGTGTGTCTCATTCTGGGCACTTCCCTCCCTGCATGTGCAATTCCCAGCTAGGACCCATCTTTCTCCCACTTCCTGCCCTTCCCCAGCCCCTTGGCCACCCTGTGTCCATCTCCAGAGCTCCCTATGCACCTCCTCGTACTCTGCCACGGGAACAACTAATACACGGGCACATCGTTTAAAATGATATTTAATACCACTGGAAAAACCCTAAAGACCTATTGACCACGCAATATCCCGTGTCAGTGCGTTTTACGGGGACTGCGGAGCGAACATCAATAACCCCACATGAGCTGTTACTGCACAGCTCACCAGCAAAGCTGCGAGTTCTGCTCATGTTCCTCCTGTCATGGGGAGCCCAGAGCCTGGGGGAATCCACGGCACCTTTCCCAGCATCTCCCGCTGCTGCCCGGCAGCAGATGGCTTTTGGCCCCACATCACATAAGGAGAGAATCATGGAATAGTTTGGGTTGGAATGGATCTTAAAGACCATCCTGTTCCACCCTCTGCCATGGGCAGGAACATCTTCCACTATACCAGGTTGCTCCAAGCCCTGTCCAACCTGGCCTTGGACACTTCCAGGGATCCAGGGGCAGCCACAGCTTGTCTGGGCACCCTGTGCCAGGGCCTCAGCACCCTCACAGGGAAGAATTTCATCTGAATATCTGGTCTAAACCTCTTCTCTATCAGTGTGAAGGCATTCCCCCTTTTTCTGTCACTCCAGGCCCTTGTAAATGGTCTCTCTCCACCTTCCTTGTAGGCTCCCTTCAGGCACCGGAAGGCTGCAATTCGGTCACTCCAAAGGCTGAACAATCCCAATTCTCCCAGCCTCAGAGGGCACTCATGCTCACTCCTTTCTTTCAAAAAGGTGGATGCTCTGTCCTAGATACCACAGAACCACCCTGTTTAATAAGACAGAACACCAGCAGCACCAGCCAGCTCAGAAAGCAAAGGCTTTCTTTTTTTTTTCCCCCTGTTGCCTTCAGGATATTAATAAAAACAGATTAATAAAATCAAAGGCAGCTCAATTAGACAGGGCATCAAGGAAAAAAATGTTTGCTGTACAGTCTTTCAATTTCCATGGCAGTTCTCACGCTGAGAAAATCTGTCTGCAGTTGCTGATGAAAAGATAGAAAGCTGATGTGTGAAACACAGGGGAGGGATGTACAAGCACGGCTGCCTTTGTGCTCCTCATGTACAATGCTCCTGTGTGGTGACATTCCCAGGTTCCCAGCACGGAGCTGTCCCGAGTGTCCCTCGGGGGATGGCAGCAGGATGGTGTTTGATGAGCTGGGGTTAAATAGAGGTGGTGGGCAGGAGGTTTGGAGGGGAGGAGTGCCCGGTGGGAGTGGTCATCTGCTCCCACTCCTGAGGGTGGGCAGGAGCTCATCTCTCTGGGGAAGGGTCCTGGAGAGGCTGGGTGCTCCTGGGGTGGGTGCCAGGGCTGGCAGAGGGCTCACTCTGCTCTCCATGGAGGCCGTGTCAGGAGCTCTCTCCTATTTCCTGGTTCTCCCAGCACCATATCCTAAGGAAAGCATTTATTTCTCCAGTGTTGCTGGGTTACCTCCATTAACCTGGACCCTGTTTGGAGCAGCTCTGACAGTCTGGCAGGGCTGGGGGAGGCTGGGCTGGCTGCAATCATAACACAGCTCCAGCATCCCTGGCTCTGAGATTGGAGTGGGTCTGGCAGAAGGAATGATTCCGGAGTGCTGTGTCAGTGGTGGGGAGGGACCCCATTTTTGAGGGGAGTGTGTCCCACCCCGGAGACTTTTCCAGACACGTATCCAATTGGAATCTGTACCTGTGGCTGGATGGGCTGGGCCATTTGCATAAGGAGGCTGGGGGGACTTCCCTCATCCAGAACCCCGGTGCAGAAAAAGTAAAGGCAATTCCAGGCATGTTTCCATTTGCAGGAAGACACCTCCTGATGATGTTCTGTTGGGAAAATTCCTTCCTGGAGGAGCTGCCTGCTGGGTCTGTGTGCTCCACTCCGTGCCTGTTGAGTCCGGAGAGGAACAGGGATGGAACCATTCCCTTCTCCCAGGCTGAGACCTTCTCCACCAACAGGTCACCTAGTCTGTGGGGTTGTTTAAATTCAAAAAGGCTTTTAAGCTCTGGAAAGTCTGAAGCCAGACAAAAGGCTGTTGTTGAGTGAGGACACTTCTCATCCCCTCAGAGCAGGCCTGGGCTGTGGGCTCTGGTGGGGCCACAGGGTGGGCACAGCCCATCAGGGACGTGCACCACGAGATGCCCTAATGGCTCTGTCTCACCCCTGGAGCCCTTCATCCTCAGGGATGGAGGCAACAGCAGGAGGCCTTGGCTGTTTGGGATTTTTTGGTGGGCTTTGTTTGTTTGTTTATTTGTTTTAAAGGCAGCAATAAATCCGGGTCTAGTTTTGAAAGCATGAACAGGATCCGGTCCCAGGGAGCTGATCTGGAGTGTGCTGCTGAGCCAGAGAGAGCCTGGCACTGCCCCTGAGCCTGCAGGATGGAGGAGAAAGTGCCTGGAGCTGAGTCCTGAGCAGCAGGGGCTGGGCTGGGGGGTCAGGGGAGGATGTCTGTGACCCCCAGGCAGGGTCCTCTGGAGCTCCACCCATCCTGGGAGAAGTGTTCAGCTGCACGTGGATCCCTCCTGTCAAATGCCGAAGCACTTTGTGGAATGATGGTAATTATTACAGCACTAAAACAAAGCACCAAAAGCTGATTGCTTGGGAGAGATCACTAACTATCTTTGTCTAATTACTTGGCTCCAATTAACATTTTACCACAGACTCTCTGCAAGCACTTTTCTCAGAAGAGAAAAAAAAAAGCAACCAACAGAGTCAACAGCAACATAAAATAAAAATACAGTAGCCTTGGAAATAGTCCTTGACATCACTCTGGAAAAATAGGGGGGTAAAAAAAGCCTTCCCACACAGAAGCCTGCTGAGGGGGAGACTGGCACAGGGGGAAGAGGGAGGGGATGTGTGGCAGGGAAGAGCTGACGGAGCTGGAGGAGCCCAGATGCCCTCAGTGCTGGTACTGGGCAGAGGGACAGTGGCAGTGGGGCTCTGGTATGGGCAGAGCCACCTGCATCCCACCAGCTTTCCCAAACTGTGCTGTGCTGGAGCCTGGGGCTTCTCCTGCCTGGAATGAGCTGAGGATGAGCCCACTCACTTCTTGGGAATGGCCAGAATCCACCCGGGTGTGACCCTCAGGCCAGTGGGGTATCCCAGTGGTGAGGCACAATGCCAGGTGCGGGGTTGGTTTCGGCAGCTGGAGCTGCAGGGCAGAGGGAGCACAGCCCAAAACCTTTCCAAATCCCGTTTTCCCCTTGCCCAAGGCCCGGGAAGGGCCGGGACAGGCGTCCCTGGAACGCCCAGGCTCAGCAGTGCGTGTTGCTGTGCTTCCTGGCGCTCCCATATTTACATACATCCTATAATTACCATCTGCACAGCCAGAGGCATTTGCTGGGAATGGGTTGATTCCATCTGTTGGTGCAATTTTCTCTGAGGAATTTGCATTGATCACTTTTTTATGCAAAGCTTTTGTATAGATCATTTTTCCCCTCTTTTTTTTTTTTTTTTTTAATACAGCTAAATACTTTTAGGGAGGACAGGGGTCTCTGCTGGCAGAGTGGGCTCTGGCGGAGATCCCAAGTCTTGAAACAAGTTGCTGCTGTTTTCCCCCCTGCTCAGCACAGATTAGGGAGTTCAGGCTGCTCCAAGGTGGCATTTCTCAAATATTTATAGTTTTCTGTTATACTTGAGGAGGTAACTCATCCTTAATGTGTTGACCTTCAGTTAGGAGGAAGAGGGTGTGGTAATTAGTCAGTCAAGTGATTCCTCCAGATCAGAGCTCAGGCTTGGACCTGGTGAGACCAGATGGGACTTTGTGCATATTTTTGACGGCTGTAATGAACAGGGCAGCGTGTATGGATGGGAAATTCCCACAGCCTCCAGAGTTTCCTTAGGTACTACAACTGCTCCAAGTCTCCCCAGGTTTATCCTGTCTCACCCCCATGGGTGAGCTGGGGACAGGACAGCCCCAGGATGCAGCACCCTTGTGGTTGGGGTGCTGGGAGAGCTGTGGGATGCAGGGACACCCTTCCTCAGGGAATGTCACCAGCTGGCCCCGGCCTCTGCTTGGGGACCATTGGATCACAGAACCCCAGAATGATTTAGGTTGGAAAAGACCTCCAAGATCGAGCCCAGCCTTTGACTGATCACCCCCTTGTCACCCAGCCCAGAGCACTGAGGTGTTCCTTGGACATCTCCAGGGATGGGGACTCCAAACCTCCCTGGGCAGACCCTTGCAATGCCTGACCACCCTTTCCATGAGGAAATTCCTGCTGATGTCCAACCTGACCCTCCCCTGGCACAGCTTGAGGCTGCTTCCTCTCGCCCTGTCCCTGTTCCCTGGGAGCAGAGCCTGACCCCTGCCTGGCTGCCCCCTCCCGTCAGGGAGTTGTGCCGAGCCACAAGGTCCCCCCTGAGCCTCCTTTTCTCCAGGCTGAGCCCCCTCAGCTGCTCCTCCCAGGAGTCACTCCCCAGACCCTTCCTCAGCTCCGTTGTCCTTGGTTTTGGGATCACCCTCAAGTATCCCGGGCTGGGCTGGGAAGTGTTGATGCCATAAATGTGGGCAAAGGGGCAGTGAGACCCCAGGGGCTGCCAGGCTCCCAGTACAGCCCAGTGCCTCTGCCTGCAGGGCAGCAGCTCCCAGCAGTGAGGGGAAAAACTTCACAAAGCTCTAAACAAACAAACCCAGCTGCTCCCCTGCCCTGCAGGTCTTGGTGAAAGAAGTTATTGTAAGGAGGTGGTTGGACTGTGTTAATTGGGGGGGGGTTAACGGGGATCAGCCAGGTTCTGCCTCCTGAGCTGGGAAAATAAATAAATAAATCCATGAAATCCGTTGTGCTGTAAACAGTTCTCGGGAAAGAGCAGAGAAAATGAAGTGAACTCTTCCAATGCATCATGGAATATTACTGTATTTCATTTACTGTGGCACCAATTAGATGAGAGCCTGTTCTATTAACGTGCACCCTTGCAGATCCATGCTAAATTAACTGCTGGATCTTCACTACAGCAGTAAAGCGATTGATTTCTCCCCTTAATCAGTTTATTTCATTAGTTCTACATTTATTTTTACACGCATTTTGCCGAGCCGCAGTGAAATGACCTATCAAGGTATGTGACATCACGGACTGATTTGAATATTAACCAAAGAGCTATTACAGCAGTGCTGGTGCTTAAAGATCATATGTAAATCAAATGTCAGGGGATAAAATTACAGCGAGGGCTGTCAGAAAACAATTTAGCAGTGGTTAAAGGGACAGCTCACGGCTGGGGAATGGTGAACTCTGTAAATGGATAATCCACTTCCTGGTTCCACGGGAGTGGGGAAGTTTTCCCCATACTGTAATTTTTTGTTGTGTTAAATTAGCTGCAGTTCAAAATCTTTCCCTTTTGTAGCTGGTGTCTGGCTCCTAAGCACAATTGTAACTTTCAGGTTGAGCTGGGTGCAGAATAATTTCCATTTCTGACCCAGGAAGCCGAAATATGTTAAATATAAATAGCTGTGAATAGTGAGAGGCAAAAATGGCTTCTCCCATCCTGTAATTAAGAGGAACACGCTCCCAAGGGGGAAGGGAAGAAGGCTGGAGACTGGTGACATCTCCTCTTCTGTATGGGAGGCAGGAGGGTGAGCTGCTCCTTTTCTCCTGCATAGGGAGGAGCTCTGGGCTGTTGGGGTGGTCCCTGGGCAGGTCTGGGAGCAGCAGGGTGACTCCTGTTTGCTGGCATCGGGGCTGGGGGGATGTGTCCCATGGCTGGCTGAGCCCCCTCGCCATGGCCACTCTGCAGGGGCTCCCAGGGGATGCTCCTGGACATCCGGGCTTGGAGCTGGGCTCACCAGAAATGCCCTCCTCTGTGCCAGGAGTGCCCAGCCCTGGTCCCTCCTTCCCCTGGCTGTCCTTGGGGCACAGCAGAGCCTCACTCAGGGGCACAGGGGAGTTGGCTGTGGGCATGGGAAGGGGGTGCAGAGCTGCCCCAGGAATGAGGGGTCTCATGCTCCGGAACACCACGAGGTCCCAGCTCTGAGGTCCTGGCAGGGCAGTGGGCTCTTGGGCCACCAGCGCCCATCAGCACCACCAAACCCTCACTGGGGCAGCTGCAGCCCCAGCTGGGAGATCTCCAGCCATGGGCTGGTTCCACCTGTGGGCTTGGAAACACAGGAATGGAGCAGTTTGGGCAGAGTGGAGGCTCCAGCGCAGAGCCGTGAGTACCCAGCCCTGTGTTTGTCTTTGAAGCAGCAGCGAGGAAATGAGGCATCAATGACCAATAATCAAAGGCAGCCAAGGGAAAAGCGGTGGCAGATCCCCCTGCCCAGCAAACGGAGAGCAGCAGGTTGTGATGTGAGCTGTGCCATAAAGCCATCCAGTGCTCTCTTCCCGGGGTTTAAATCCAGCTCCTGTGTCCCTGGGGCACCATCTCACAAAATCCGTCTGCACTGAGTAAACATTGAAATTATATAATTAGCCCCTCAGAGAAAAGAATTCTAAATTCATGGGAGCTTAAAGTTAAGAGGGAAATATTACAGCTCTTCTGCCCTTCCCTCTCATCTCTAAACGTCGAGCGGTGCGGTGGGAGAGGAGATTCCGGGAGGGAGGGAAGGCCTGGGAGGGCTGGATGCACCTGAGGGTCTCGTAGAGCCCCCTGTGCTGGAGGCCTGGTCCTTCAAAGGGCTGCAGGTGCCGGGGTGCAGCACAGGGTGGGTGGGCTCCAGCAGCTCCCAGGGAATGGCGGGACAAGGGACACATTTGGCCTGGGTCTGCTGGTGCCTAATCAAACGCCAGTGCTGGCAATAACCCGGGATTATAAATGGGAATTGTACTCCATCAAAATTGATTCCAGGGTAAATTGAATATTGAGTTAAATTCCAGAGCCTGTTGAAGGCTCTGCCTTCCCAGTCCGGCACTGAAGCAAATCCATCGTGAGTCTCCTGGATATACCGCGCCGCTGTCTGACCTTGGGTTACTGCAGTAACCTTAAGTGCACAGTAATACACTTTCAGTCACTGTTCAATGCTCAGGGGAATGGTTTAAGGCCCTTGGCTGGAGGGAATATTTTTATGCAGGCTATAATTTCTTTGAAGACCTTCGCCAGCAGCCAGGCAGCCTTCAGAGCGTCCTTCCCCCGGAGCACCGCGGGGTGGAGACCCCGTGGAGGGGACCCCCGGTTTGGGCAGGTGTGCTGGGACAGCACTCCAGGTGTGGGGGATGCTGAGTGCTGGGAGAGGCTCAGGGCAAGTGAGGAGATGTGACCAGACCACCCTCTGGGGTGGGCAACCCTCCAGGACCTTCCCACGGCCTCCTCCAGCCAGGTGAAGTGGACGTCGGGCTGTGGGTGGTCCTGAGTGTGTCCAGGGGGGGCAAGAAGCAATCCCTGAGAGGGGACACACGGCTTTTCTTCTCTGCCTCACTCCAAGACGCCAGCAGCAGCCCCTTTTCTCCTGCGAAAGCTTCCCTGTGCTGGCTTTGGCCCCAGCTTGGGAATGTGCCGCCATGGAAAGCCCCATTCTCATGGAGCCCCTCGGCCTTGCTGCTGATGGGGGCTGTGGGCTGGGAAACACTGGTGCAGGCAGTCCCTGTCCATCCCGTGGGGCTGTCAGGGCTGGATCCGTCCCCGTGGAGAGCAGGAGGAAAAGGTTTTGGCCCCTCTCTGGTGATTTCTGGGCTGGGCAGCCTGGCTGCCCCATCCTGGGCTGTGCAGGGCTCCATCCCTGCTCCCTGCCCGGCTCTGCACCTGGGGCCTCATTGGAGCTGAGATTATGCTAAATTCAGTTAAGCTGGACAAATGCTCACTGGAGACCCAGAGAAGAAACCCCCGAGCTGATTTTCATCTATGGATCAGGCAAAATTTGATTCACAGTTCAATCCTCCAAAGGGGAAAATTTGCACAGAATCCCTGCTTAGATTTTATTTTAAGCAAATCCTATAAAAATCCATCTGAAGGAGACGGTGACTCCATCTTTCAGATCCTGCGCACTGTATCTGGGAACACGAGTTCTGCTTTTATATAATAAAAAATGTAGAGTTTCCTCATGTTGCCATATGTTTTTGCATTTATCCGTGCACTTGCTATAACCCTCTCCGCGGTGTGTGCCTACAGAGCTCTCTGTGTCAGCATTGAAATGCAACGAGCCGGTATCATTCATGCAAAAAATGAGCCTAAAATCTCCCTGAAGAGGGGAATATAATAGAATACAATTGTATCATTTAAAAAACTTTGCATCATATTACACAGTCAAAGAGATAATGTATGCTACGAGGGAGGAAGCCGATGAAATATTGGGTTAACTCTTTAGTTGCCCTTGCTGCGACAAACGGCGTCAGCTCAGCATCCCTTTCCTGGGTCAGCATCCTTCCTGCTCAGCATCCCCTCCTGGCTCATCATCCTCATCCTCCTCATCCTGTTGTGTCCCTGCTGATGGGCTGTGATGGGAACACGTCCCACACATTCTCAGGTGAGATGTGCTCCTGCCTCTCCTGTGCAGCCCCTTGCTTCCTTTTCCCTTTCAGGACCACTCACCCTGCCCATCCATTCATCCGTTCCTTGCCTCCTGTTTTGGCTGGAAAACCCTGGGGGGATGAAGTGTGACCCCATAGAGCTGTGTGTTTAGTGGGGGGGTTACTCCTCCTGCTCATAGGTGTCCAATGGGCACCTTGGACCAGGTGTTTTGGGGAAGGTGGCATCACCCACCTGGTCCTACTGAGTGCCCACAGCAGCTCTGTGCCCGTGGGACACCCTCCACTCCCTCCAACCCAACCCTGCTCCTCCCTCATTGGTGTAAAAAGGAATATTCTCCTCTCTTGGAATACTCTCTGTTCCCAAATCATGTATAAAACATTTGCAGAAACCACTTACTCCTCATGTATTTTTTATGAGTCCGATCCGAAGTTAAAATATATAAACATAAAAATATCAAGAAGTACTTTAGGAAAAAAAAAAAGTTATTTCATAAAATATCAGGAGACCAATTTAGAACCTCGCCAGAGCCGCTGCCCTCCCGCACAGCCCTTCCTGAGCTCTCCCTCCAGCTTCTCCCACGAGCTGGGACCCTTCCCGGAGCTTATCCAGCCCCTCTGGCAGGCTCAGCCTTTCACACTTGAGAAATAAACCCCATAATTTTATTTAATCCAGGGGATAATCTTTTTTGTAATGTGCCAGGACAAAGATGGGAAGTTTTATTTCCCGAAGACCAGATTAAGGCAGTTTTGTGCCGGCTGGAGAGGCAAAGTGCAGAACCCAACAGATCTTTCAGCCCAGGCTGAAGCACCCGGGGGAGCAGGGCCGAGCCAGGCCCTCCCCGCTTCCCAACCCCGCTAACGAGGAGGAATTTACAGGCAACCCCAGCGCCGATGATTTATTTTTTCCTTGTCAAGGACGCGCATCCTTGAAGCCTCCTCTCGCCGTGGATCATTTCAGCCGCTGCCAGAGTGGTGCCGGGTGCTGCTCCATGGGGCTGGATGTCTGCATCCCAAAGGTGTTCCTAGCCCTGGAGTGGTGCTGGATACTGCTCCATGGAGCTGGATATTTGCATCTCGAGGGTGTTCCTAGCCCCGGAGTTGTGCTGGATACTGCTCCATGGGGCTGGATATTTGCATCTCAAGGGTGTTCCTAGCCCAGGAATGGTGCTGGATACTGCTCCATGGGGCTGGATGTCTGCATCCCAAAGGTGTTCCTAGCCCAGGAATGGTGCTGGATACTGCTCCATGGGGCTGGATGTCTGCATCCCAAAGGTGTTCCTAGCCCTGGAATGGTGCTGGATACTGCTCCATGGGGCTGGATATTTGCATCCCAAGGGTGTTCCCAACCCCAGAATGCAGGACTGGATGCCCTGTGGGACCAGATGGCAGCAGCCCAAGGGTGCAGCTTTGGGATTAATCTGCCCATGAGGGTTTGGTGCTGTCCCAGTCACACTGGGGGTGGCAGAGAACTCCATCCCCCTTGGCTCCACACCCTCATTCCCACCACACCCCTCCAGCGCCTGCCCTGGCCCTGTCACAAAATCCAGCCCAGTGTCCCCCACCCAGGGCCCCTCCCTGCTGCTCACCCCCCTCCGATTCCTCCCGAACCATCTCAACAGCTCCAAAGCCCTCCACAAACTCTGCTGGTCAGGGCTGCCTCTTGCTGTCAATTCCTGGAAAAATTCCTGGAAAAGTTGCAAATGTTTTTGCCATTTTCCTCCCTGATGAGCCGAGTCGGAGTTAATTGGGGGAGTTGCCGCCTGGATCGGTCACTGTGCTGTGTTTGCCGAACACTTTGTGCCTGCTTCCCTCAAAATCATCTCTTTGGTTTCTATTTCACTCTTTCTTGTATTTAATCGGGGAATAAAAGAGCCCAAGCCCCCAGCAGCCCCAGACTTTGCCTGAAGTCCTGGCTGTGGGTCTGAGGGAGCTCCCAGGGCCTGCACAACCCAGACCTGAGCTGAAACTCTCCATGGGATGTGCTCTGGAAGACGGTCCAGCAAAAATCCCAGACAGGGCCATGCAAAAGGCCTTTCCCTCCCCGTGCCCTCCCTCTTGGAGTGGTTGAATCCCTCCTCAGAAAAGCAGTGTGTTGTTTCGTGTCAGGGCAGTTTTCCTGGAAACCCCTGAGACAAAACCTCGCTTGGGTAGGTAAAAATTGCTACTTTTGTTAATTTTGCCTCTAAGCATTATCAGTTAAATATTGTTTCTTTAAAAATGTATTTAATTTAAACTAAAATGCTGGAAATTTCCTTTCGAGGGCACTTTTTTTTTTTCCCGCACATGAATATTAATGCCTTTCTCCGAGAGATCTACTTGAAAAAAACAAGAATAAATTAAATACCTACAGATTTTTCTAATTCCTCTTTTTGGTGACATGCCGTCATTACATCAAATTACCGAGATGTGCTCCCTTTTTTTTTTTTTTTTTT
>VZRV01007970.1:851519-899067 GCA_013398115.1 Falcunculus frontatus | reverse complement strand
TGTCCCTCGGTGTCTTCACTAATGACTCGCGGGAGGGACATGCTCCTGTCACACCCCGCGCTCCCGCCCCGGCCGCCTTGGCTGCAGCTACATTTTTCTAAGGACACACATGAAAGAGATTCTGAATCGACATGACTACAGCTGTGTTAACGCGGGTTCCCCCGAACCAGGAGGTCACCTCACATCGCTGTGCTCACAGGACCACAAACAATGTATTCAGCACGAGCCGCGCATCGGTGTCTGCGCGGGCCGGGCGCTCCACGGGCACCACTGCCTGCCTCCTCGGGAGCAAGCTGGGGGGATTTACGGATTTCTTATTACTCTGAGGGCATTAAAAATAGCTGGGAAGTGCCCAAGATAGAAAAGCTGTGAAAATCTCCCTCGTGTCCCTGACAGGAGGCTGCTCACGGCACAGCAGTTACAGATCTGAAATGTGCAGTTAAGGCTTTCTCGAGGCTTTCTTAATATATTTGTGCCAGCTCAGCCATTCTTGGGTGGCATCAAGAGCCTCCTGGTGAACCCCACGGATGCTTGGTTTTGCTTGTCTGTGTATCTCTTAACTGGGAGTTTATTTCTGCGACAAAGTCTCAGCTGCTGGGGATGCTCCAAATCTCCTCTGAGGCTGCCCAGAGGTGCCAGCAGCTGTGTGCTGTCACAGCTGGACATCACAGAGGATGGGGGCACCTCACAGGCAGGATTTGGGCTCTGGGTTGGGAAGGATGAGGAGCAGCCACCAGGGACACAGTCCAGGTTATTGTGCTGATGGCAGCACAGGGCACTCCCAAAGCCCTGCCCACGCCAGGCAGGTCCCCATGCAAGGGGAGAAGTTTTGCAGCAGAGTCCCCTCTGCAGGGACACGGGAATCCTTCACACAGGCACAGCCAGCGCCAGTGTGTTTGTGTGCTGGAATATTTAGGGAGAAGGAGCTGCCTGCCAAGGATATGCCTGAGCTGGAGAGATCGCGTGTCCAGACCGGACCTGATCGGAATTGATGAGCCTCTGAAAGTCTCCTGGTGCAATTCTCTGGTTCCTAAATAAGGGAACCTCAGAGCAAAGCGCTGCTCCAAGCCATAACTAAGGTTCTCCAGACACTCTGCTTCCAGCTCTGCCGAGTGCTGTCATCAAAAATCATCCTGGGTGCTCCTCCTCCTTCTTCCCCAGGCTTGGGGAAGCCAGGGGAAATGGAATTCAAAGCATCCAGGGAAGCACGGTTAGGGTCAGCTCAGCTGTCCTCCACCTGAGCCTCCTTTGCACCTGACAGCACTGAAGATATTTTTCCCCAAAATTTTCACCCACCCAATGCCGTGGTGAATGTGGCAGTGACCATTACCAGTCTCTTGGTTGTACTGGGATTAATCCAATGGGAGCTCAGGATCCACAGTCACCCAGCCCATTTAGCCAGTCTTTTCTCCCACAGCATGAGAGTTCCAGACATTTCTTCCAAGGCCAGGACTGTTGGCCCTGACTGACCACAGGAGGCTGCTCTGGAGTAAGAGGGCATGTGTCACTTGGGAAAGGGTTTGTCACTCCCACATGTGTGTGTGGCTCTCGGAGAGTGTCCCACTCCTCCCAGCTCCCTCCTGGTGTCCCAGCCAGGAACGGCCCATGTCACACCCCTGTGCCCAGCTGAGCGAGGACAGAAGGTCCCTGAGGTCGCACTTTGGGGTATTTCAGCCACAGCAGCAAACCCAGATGTGTGGGGGTTCAGCCCCTTCCCCAGGCTTCCCAAATTAAGTCTATATGTAATGCCGCTCCGAACGGAACAATAAATTAGGGTTGATTTTTTTTTTTTTTTTTGGTTGCATATTTTTACACGTCGCATATTTAATGCCTCTCTGAAAATATAAATAAAACATTCGTAACCATTAGAAATCCTTAGAATCTGGGAAGCGCCTAAGAATTTATTTGTTTGCTGGAGGATCATACATATTGTATTAAAACTATATAAAGGGTTTAATAAAATGGCAAAAATAAAGCAAGAGCGAAGGCTCTCAATCTGTGCTGAGAGGAGGGAAGTGATCTTTCTTTGATGCCTATTAAATGTTCCAGCAGATGAAACCCTATATTCCGCCAGGAAATGAGTTTGCCACGAGCCGATTGGGTGCTGTCGTGTGTGCTCGACTCTACCACTGTCATTCCTCTTCCTCGAGCAGCAATACATTACCCCGCCTCCATTTTTCATTCCTCACTGCCCGAAATGCAAATTTTCTCTCTGTTGTTTATATTAGGTTTTCAAATATATGGAAATCCAGATATCTGGAGGAAAATGTCAGGGCCAGGAACACTCGTGATCTGTCTTTCCCCCAGCCTGACACTTCCTTCCATCGCTTACGCGGGAGCCCGTGAGGAGCTTTCAGGGGCGAGGGTTGGGGGTGCTCGGGGGGTGCAGGGGTTGCTGAGTGCTGGGGGTCAGCGTTTGCACGGCTTTGTCACCTCTGTAAAGCTGAACATGGGGCCTGGGGAGCAAAAGGGAGGTGTTGTGCAGGGATGAGTGAAGGGGAGCCGGTGATGGCTGAGCAAGAGCTGGGGAGAGGGGTGGGTGCTGCCTGGGGCACAGCACCCAGCTGGGCACTGTCTGTGCTCCAGGGAGCTGGTCAGGATGGATGTTCAGGCAGTGGTGACTGAAAAGGGCTCCCAAGCACCCTGTCCTTACACCCTGAGGGGTTGGGAGAGGGGCTGGGGGCCCTGGGGGTCAGCAGTGAGCTCCCACATTGCTGCTGTTGCTGCTGCTGCTGCTGCCACTGAAGGGAGGTGTCAGCAGGCACCAGGTGGGAACAGATCCTGCAGCTTCAGGAGGAGTTTATGGCCAGATCAGGCTGAGCTGCTGCAGTTCCCCTCAGGTTTCTCAAGACAGAGGTGTACAAATAATCTAAATAGGGGCAGAGGTGGCCTTGCAGAGCAGAGAGCACTGGGGCTGTAAGCTCAGGGGTGTTTGTGAACTGCTCATCTCACCCCCACTGACCCACTCTACCTCTGCTACACCTTTCCCACGGTGGCCCAGCCCTTAGGACTTGTTCCTGTGCTGGTTTATACTGGGCAGACCCAGATCTGCCTTGCCTTCAGCCCAGTTTCAAGCCGCAGCCTCTCAAAATCTCTCCACTTCCCATCTCCCAGTGCTCAGCGTGGCTGGTCCCAGAGGCTGCATGCTGGTGGCATGCATGGTAGCACTGCTGGTGGCATGCTGGTGGCACTGCTGTGGCTGGGGGTTAGATGGGAGCAATCCCTGTCACCAGGCACCGTGCCATGCTCTGCCAGTCGGGAGGAAGCAGTGGAGGCGTGAGGGGATGCGACAAACTTCCATGTGGGCACGGACTGTGACTGACACACCGATAATGAATGCGAGTTGCATCCATTGCTCCTCTATGAGTAAGAGCTATTTTCGGCTCTGGCAGCTTGAGAGGATGATCTGAAGGCAAAAATCACTGTCTCCCAGTGCTGGAGAGAGCCTGATGTGCCTCAAACGGTGTCACCACAATCCTTCCAGCAGCTCCGAGGAGGCTGCACAGGCAGGAAACCGTCACTGGAGTCAGCACAACATTTGTTCCTGGGTTGTTTCTCCATGCAGGGACACGAAGAGCTGAAGGAACAAAGTGTAACAGCAGATCCCCTATTAATAGGGGTTTGTGTTCCCGTTTCTGAATGAGTGTGTGAGACCTGCCCACGCCAAAGGCTCCTGCATGTGGTTGTCATTGCTCCTGGCACGGCGCTCATCCCGCAGCGCCACGCAGCGAAACCAGCCCCAGACAGTCCTGATTCTGGAATTCAGCAGCTGAGGGGAGGCTCTGGGACTTGTTGGACATCTCTGAGCACAGTCTCTGCCTTCTCCATCAGGCGAGCTGCAGCACTCAAACAAGTTTGCAAAGAGAATCATGAGAGGTTGCAAACACAATCCCACTGAAAGCTGTGTCGGAGTAATTGTGCACACACAGAAATCTTTTCATCTGCTCACTTAGCTCTGCACGAACACTCCTCCAGCACAGAGCAGCAAAGAGGTCACACAGTCTTAACACACATAAAGGCCACGGTCCTTTTACCTGGACGTTTTAACACCCAGCAGAAAACAATATTTCTGAAATCACAGGAGAAATTCCAGGATTATGAAACAAACAAGCGAGAAAAAAACACCCCCCTTCTGCTGGGCATGGTTATTTGCCCCGTCCCAAACACACACAGAGGAGCAACTACAGCAGATCCTGCACTCAGAGCACACAGAAGGGATGGCTCTGACCACCCCTGCCTGTTCCTGCCCATCCCTGCCACAGGCTGGGGACACTGGGGCTTTGCACAGGACTTTGTGAAGGGTTTTGCACGGGAATTCGCTGGGGGAATTTTGCACAGGAGCTGGCTCTGCTTGGAACACCCACACCGCCATGCCTGGAGGTGTTCAGTGATGTCAGAGACACACGGGGAGATGTTCACCTCCCTGTGCACCCGGGGCACTTGTGAAACCAGCCCTCACTCCTGTGGTTCTGCGACTCGAGAAACCGAATTGCCACGCCCAGGTTTTTCTTCCCAGGGTGTCCATCAGAAAGAGCACCTGGCAAAGGGAGATCAGATCCAAGGGAATTTTTGGGGAACGGGGCTTGCATCCTCCATCCCCTCAGCTGGAGACGCTGGCATTTCCCACAGAGCAGAGTTAATATTCTCTGTGCCTGCAGCAGCAGCAACTCCAGCCCTCTCCTCCTCAGCTCCCCCTTCCCAGGCTGAGTGTTTTGGCAGACTTCTTGTTCCAAACCAGTGGACCTTGTAACGCCTTGGAATGCATAATCCAAACCTCCCTGCCTAGGAAAGGCAGGAGCTGGGACAAAGCAGCGTGAACCTTCTATCCTTTAGTTATCAGTTCCAGCTGTGTGGAAGAAAAAGGGGTTTTCTCTATGTTTTTGTTTTCCTCCTGCCCTGGCCTCCCCCACTGAGTCTCTCAGACCCACAGAGGCCTCAAGGAGCTCCAGGGCTGCATTCCCTGCTGGGAACAAGCCAGCTCTGCAGCCAGGAGCACCGAAGAACATCTTCCCCTGGTGTTCCATGGCTTGTGATCCCTGCTGAAAGGCAGCTCCAGCTTTTTGAAGACCTCAGAGCTGCTCCAAGGCCACATGAGAGTGATGAAGAGAACAATCAGGAGTCTGTGACAGGAGAGCATTTCCACTCTTGTCTGCCAGGACAGGTGAGCCCAGGTGAGTGCTTTGTCTGTTCTGCTGCCTCTGAGCCTCTCAGACCACAGAAACAGCTGCTGCAGGTCCTCCTCTCCTCTGAGCAACAAAATGATCGCAGTTTAAAAATTAAAAATCTTGAAAAAAGGAACCCCTGTGGCCACGGTGAGATCCTGAGCACAGAGAGCAGATCCCTCAGAGCTGAACAGCAGAAGCTGTCACACACTGTCACCGAGGGCAGAAAGCACTGCCCACACGCTCGGCCCCAGCAGAGGCGGTTTTAGGCTGATAGCAAATTGCAATGGGTTTATTTCACCAGAATGAATTAATACAGGAAAATAATTTGCAGATTACAACAATTCCTTCAGCAATGTATGACTCAGAGCCAGGCACACAGCCAGCACTGAGAGTCAAATTTTTTGCAGCTCCGCGCTCCGGCAAGGTCTGGTTTGAAGCAAGTCCTAATGAGATGCAAGACTTCATTGAGGGCCATGTGAACACGAGAACCTGAACCTCATCATGATGAACCACTGCCCTTGACAGCCCAAATTTCCAATGCAATTGGGGCTCACTTCCTGCAGGTGAAGTGTCCTGGTCACCAGAGCCTGGGCTGTCCCTGCAGGTGTCGCACAGTCCCCAGGACCTGGGCAAGGATGTGAGATTTGCCCCCCAATTCATTGCAGCTGCGGGTGATGCATCAGAGTGAAGGCTCTCCGCTGATGATCCTCACAAACAGGCCATCCATCCTTAGTGAAGGTCAAGTTGCAGATGAATTCCATCATTTTACAATCATGTACTTCCCCCCTTGCCCTTGTTTGGGTCCCCAGCAGAGGTTGAAGCTCTCAGGGGGTGTTTCCAGCTGCCTGGAGCTCAGTGCTCCCACTGGAACAAGAAGTGGTGGAGCACAAGGTGTTGTGGGTGGCTCTTCATCCCTTCAGAGGCTGATGAAGATAAATCCCAAAGGAATGTGCCAGCTCTACAGGTGGAACCTGAACTCCCTGCTTCTGCAAAGACCCCTTGAGGCAGAGAGCAAGGAAAAACTTGATTAGTTCACAAGAGCCCGTGGTGGATGAAGATTCCAGGTCTCCTGGTAAGGTCTCCCACAGGCAGCTCCTGCTCAATGGCTGTGGTGACCAATCCAACACCCAATGTTCGGCCTCAGCTCAGAGTATCTGAGTAACCTGAGTTCCCTTGGTCCAGCAGGCAGGAGACCAACTTATTTCAGGATCTCTCTGACTCCCAGGTGTCTCTGAACATGTTGTTTCCTTTTAGCCACCAGCAAGGCCTGGAAAGAGGGGCCCAACTGGATCATGAAGGTGCTAAAGCTGGAAGAACAGTGGAGCAAGGGAAGGAGACAGCCAGGCACAAATCAGCTTGGGCTGAGCTGTTGTGGGGAGAACCAGAGAATGTCAGGGTGTGGTTTCAGGTGACTCTTTGTGTTTCACCTACTTCAGCTCTGTCTTAAAGAAGCAAGTGTTTAGCGAAGCTTGTCTGGAAGCCCAGCTTCAGGAAGGAAAGAGTTGTCCTGGGGCTCTTCACCTCCACGCCCCAGGCTGGAGTCTAAGCACACCTTGGGCCTGTGCAGGGTGGGAATAAACCTCCTCCTCCTCCTCCCCTGTGCACAGAATGTGTTCCTTTTTTCTGTCACAGGACAAAACAGAAGAGAAGTGCTCCTGCCTGGCTGTGCCTCGCAGAGGCGCCGTGTCTGAGAGCGCCGGGGTGATCGGAGGTGTCATGTGTGCATCATTTAAATTAACGTTACTAAAACAACAATGCTATTTTTAATATTTAAAGAGCCCCTTTGAAGAGTAGGAGAATCTGTCACCTTTCCTGGTGGATTTGAATCCTGTGTTCTGAGGGTTTTTCTTCTCTGATTAAAGCAGTTGGCTGCACAAGCAACAGCTACACATGATGTGCTGGGAGGGGGTGTGGGACTGAGGCACGTCCTGGGGAGCAGCTCCTGCTCGTGGGATGGATTCTCTGGGTTTTCTTTGTGGAGCTCCTTGTGCCAGAGGCAGAGGGCAGCTGGCCAGGCCCTGCTTTCCTGGGCCCCTGCCCCTGGCTGTCCCTTCTGGGATGCTGACAGTGGGTTTGGAGCATCCCAAGCCTGTGGCACCACAAGTGGCATCGCTCTTTGGTTTTGGTTTGCTGGGGAGAAATTCCCTTCCTGCTGTGTCCCCAGCCCACTCTCCAGAGTCTCTCTAGGCATTCAAACCTGATGGGATTTGAGTCTAACCCTAACCCAAAACACTCCTTATGCCCCAGAAAGGGCTTTTTTGTGCAAAACCCACATGGTTTGTCCAAGAGAGGCCCAGCTGGTGCCGAGGGTAGGCAAGTGCCTTCACCTGCCCTGCAGGTGTCACCTCTGCTGTTGTGGGAGCACGAGGCTTGGCCTGTCCCCTCTGCTGGGTGCTCCTGCTGAGCTGCACCAACTGCAGTTGTTCCTGCTGAGTTTTGCTCTGCTTTCTTTTGGGCCAGGCCTTCAATTTGTCAACAGGGTTCTGATTTCTGATCTCCTCTCGGTGGTATAATGCTCCTGACAGCCATAAATCTTCTGCAAATACAGCATTTCTCCCAAAATGAGGTCAGTGGGACATGGAGCAGCACCTGACCTACCTTTCCCTGCAGCCCCTGCACAGGGACCTCCTGCACTGCTGACATCAGGCCGGGGTAGCTCCTGTGTCTGAACTCATGTCCATGTGTCCAGCTGCTTTTCCACCTCCCTGCATTCCCAGCCTGATGAGGTTTGCTGAGAACCAGGAGTGGGGGCTGCCTCCTGAGCTCCTGTGGTGACCAGGGGCTGGGATCCAGACTCAGCCTCTAATGTGGGCTCCCAGGGCCCTTCCTCTGCTGGAAATGCATCTTCCCAAGTGCAATGCTGGGAATTGGAGGAGAAGGGCTCATTGCCAGCGTGGCTGGAGCAGGGAGCAGAAAATAATGTTATTGGAGGGAAAAGTCTATTAGGATTCTGCAGCTCCGAAAAATGCATAAGTCTGAAATAAGACTAATGAGACCTTTACTGGTGCGGTTGGGTTGCATTAATGACCCTTCGGAGAATACAATCGCCAAAAGCTTTCACCGTAATTACCACGCTAATGGTCGGCAGTGACATCACTTCAGCCCGAATGCGATGCTTGTTTTGGATGCGTTTCAGGAGCGGGGCTTCTCCACGGCTGGCGGCTGAGGCCCATCAGCTCTATTGCCTGTGCTCTGCTGACCATCCTTCTCAGCTGCCTCCTTGGCTGCTGGCTCCCCTCCAGCCCGGCCCCGCTGTCCAGCATTCCTCTGCTTTTTAAGGCGCTTCTGGGACCGCGAGCTGAGGACGGCAATTTGTCAGCACCGCTGGGCTGCGATGGGCGGAGGGGGAAGCTGGGGGAGAGCCACGCATCCTTTTTTATTCCTCAGGCATCCTTAAAAGGCTTTTTCTAAACACTGATTTACACTCTCCTGGCATGGCCCGGAGCACACCTGCACCTCGTAACCTTTGGACAGTCCCTGCTCCAGGCGCGCATCTCACAGCCGATAGGGACAGGCTGATCCCGATCTTCCTCGGCGCCTCTGGGCTTACAGGAACATATTAATTAACCTCATTATCCGGGATCATTTCAGCACTCACACAGACAGGGTTTTACTGCTCCGAGGAGGGCTCTGGCTCCCAGGGGCAGCTGGAGCCGGAGGGGGCGAATATTTGCCTCTACAAGGCCCCGGGGTGGGCGATGCCGGGGCTGGGAGGGACTGGAGATGCCCAGCGGTGCGGGCTCATCCCAGCCCCTCCACTGACCCAGCCAGCCCTGGGTGCTGCTGGAGGAGGGAGCTGAAGGAGAGGCAGCCACAGGAACCAGTCCTCCCTCGGCGCTGCTCTGCCGGGTGCTTTTCTCCCTGGATGGGGCCGGAGGAGCCGGCGATGCCTGCGGGATGTGCCCGGCTCCTTCTGCTCCTCCCGGCACCAGCTGGGGACGGATTGACAGCGGCTTGTTAAACCTGACAGAGCATCACCTTTAAGGAGTGAGAGAAAGCAGGGCTTTTAATTAAAAAAAAAAAAAAAAAAGCAAGTCATGATTTCTGCCTTTCCTCTTCAGCTCCTCTGGAAACAGCATTCCTGCTCCAGCATTTAAAAACATCAAATTGATAGTCCTGTCAGCTGTGCCCATGGGCTACTGCTCCCTGCCCAGCCCTCCCACCGGGCTCTGCCTTTGAAGTCGAAGGCACCGCTGTGTGACTGTCCTCAGGGACATTCATTTTCTCTCCTACAGACTCGCTGGTTGTCACCAGCAAATATCCAGCCGGGCTCCCATCGCCCTGCTGTTCCCAGCAGCATCCTGGTACCAGGTATCAGGTACTGAGGCTGGCAGGTGGCTCCCTGCAGCACCTAGGGGGTCACAGGGAGACCAGAGCAGTGTGTGCAGGATGCCAAGGGGGTTTTTCCTCCTCTATCTGTGATTCCCTGGCAGGTTTGTGGCGTTTCCTTATTGTGGGGCTCCTTCTGCCCCCAAAGCAGGTGGATGGGGATGGGCGGTGCTGTCTCAGGTGAAGGCACCTGCACCAGCAGCCACAAACCACTGGTCTCCAGCAGAGAGGAGCTGGGGGAGCAGTAATTAAAAGAGCTGCTGAATCCCAGCTGCCCAGGGCTGCTCTGTGCCCGGTTCATTCCAATCCTGCCCACTTCCAAAGTGCCTCCAACGCTGCCAGCACTGGGAGAGAAGGGGGTCAGCTCTGCACGGGGAGTGGGGGCTGTTCTGGCTGATATTGACTGTGAAAACACCTTTTCACTCTTTCCTAAATTCTTCCCAGGTTTGGAATGGGAAAACGTCTGCAGCTTTTTTCCTAGAAAATCCTCTTTTTAAAACTAAAAAAAGAAAACCCCCAACGCAAACTTCCTTTACTGATTTCCAAGGGAAACTGCCCCTTGGAAAAGGCTCTGAGCAGCATCTCTGAGGGTTTCACCAAGGCTGTGCCTCCCTAATCCTCAGCCTGAGGGGAGCTGCACCCACACAGCGAGAGCCCAGAGCTGGAGCACCACAGCCCCGCTCTCCTTCAGCCTCCTGACCCCTCTGTGCTCTGGTCCCCACTCTGTCCCTGCTGTGACCAACCTTGTGGCCTCGTTTGCAGCCCCCTAACGAGGCTCGGTGGTCTCCAGGCTCTGCCAGAGCAGGGCAGCGTCGGCACCGACTCAAGGTCTGTTCCTGCTTGAGCGATCAACATCATTTCCATACTATAATTACATTGCCCAATCCTCTCCTGATTTTACTGCTATCTTGTAAGGCGTCCCGGTTGTGAGTAATTTAAAGCTGTATGAGATGTCAGGCTCCGTGAAACAATCACCCCTCGAAGAAATATGGGCTGAGATAATAATTGATAAGTCCCATTAGGCAGCGGGGCCCACGTTTCCCACTTGGCCTCCTCTGCCGCGGCCTTGCTCGTTCCCTCAGTGCCACCTTTGCTGCTCGGCATTTTTGGGAGCTGAGGGGAGACCCTCGGGGTGGAGGAGCTGCCTCACTTCCAGGATTCCAATGTTTCAGCCTGATTTACAGGTGTGTTTGCACAGAAAGCACGCCAGGAGTGTTGGTTGCCACCTGCACTCACTCTGTGGGTTTGTCTCAGTGGTTTACCCTCGTCAGCAATCAGGGGCTTGTTTTATTTCCGTCCCCAGTTTGCATTTTTTAACACCTTGTCTCCGGATTTTTAATGGTTGTACAGCTTACAAACTCCCTTTATATTTCTAAATTTTTAATTAAAGAATAGAATGTAAACTTAACTTTGTGTTGTCTGCAGCCAGGAGAGGTCTCACCCGTGAGCGATGAATTATGCAGGCGTGAGGGAAGGGCTGGCTGGTTTTGATGTGCTATTTCATAATTGCATAAACTACTGCACTCCCAAATCAGGCAAGCATTATTTTACACATTCAGTAGCCTTTAAAAAAGAGTGACAGCTAATTTGTGATGTTCCATAACAACAACAAAAAAACACCCCCCTCAAAACAAAACAAAAAAACAATTACAAAAAGAATTTTTGAAACTTGTTAAAACTCAGATGTTGTCTCCAGCAAAGATGAGGAGTTTAGAACGGGAAAATCTTTCTGGAAAAGAGATCTCTTTTCCCTTTGCGTGTAGGAAGAGGTACCACACATCGAAAGATGTGGTCATGGAGGACTTCATTTGGGGAGGGTTTTTACCTTCAGGGCAGATTTGCCCTGTGTGGTCAAGTGAGACCCTCAGCTGTGAGACCTGAGGCACAAAACGAGCATTCAATAAACTGGGGGTGACTTTTGGGGTGAAACTGGGAGGTCTTCATGTCGACTTTGACCTGTTTGAAAAAGAAGGTGCTTTCCCAGGGGGTAGTTCAGTATTGGAAATCTTTTATCTCTCCCCCAGAGTGAGCTCTCAGAGATGGAAATCTGTACTTCCCAGAATGGAAATCCTGCAGAAACAGTCCAATTCATAAACACTGAAACAACCTTTTATTAGAACAACACGATCTGACAGCTGTTAAAGCATTATAATAAACCAGAGGAAATAAAGAAATATCCCTTGATTCATTACTATCTTTGAAATGTTTAAGAGAGCGAAGGAAGTCAGAATGGATCGGTTTTGATCTTGGATTATTTCATTGAAAAACTGATCAAGCTGAGGCAGTCCCGTGGGGTGTTTTGATGTGGCTGTAAAAGCACTTTTGCAGGAAACATCTGGCGTTGGAGGGATTGGGTGGTTTCTCTCAAGAACCCCGGAGGTCCTGTTGGCCAGCAGGGTCCAGCCCCCAGCCCTGGAGCTGATGGAATTACACAGAATTACAGAATATTTGAGGTCGGAAAAGACCTTTAATATCATTAAGTCCAACTGTAAATCCTAATTTGTTTATCCTAATGGAATTTCAATTAGAAATTCCCACCAAGATCCGTCACCTTAGCCCCACTGATGCCAACAGCGTCTCTGGAGATGGCTTGAAATCCTGCACTTATAAATGACGTGAAATTCCCCCAGCAAAGCCACCAGGTACAAACAGAGGCCATCCCTGTGCTGGCGAAGCTCCACTTGGGAACTGCAGCAGCAAAATAAAAATGCAAATGTTTATCTCAACTTCTCTTTCAGGCTTGAGTGCCGGTGAAAGCAGCTTTACAAATTCCGAATCCATCGCCTCCCTGGAGAAATCCCGGCGCTGTTTTGTAAGCAAAAGTAAAAGTCTTTGCCACACAGCTGCTGTGGAAGTTTTGACAAGAAAGCGACTGCTTTTCAAACACCTGGGTGGGACGCATCGATCGGGAATCATTCCCTGTTTGCCGAGGACAGGCTCTGGCAGCATTCCCTGCGGGAAGAGCAGGTGGTATCCGGCATTAAACTCCCCCCTCTCATCGTGCTGCTGGTGCCACTCTCACCAGGTCACCTGTGGGATGGGATGTGCCATGGCCATGGAGCAACCAGCCCCAGAACCATGGCCAGAGAAAATGCCCATCTCTCTGGGCTGCGTAACAATAATTGTAACCATAAATTTCTATTATATCTGTAATATATTATTATATTATTATATTAAATAAAATTTTATAACTTGCTCCTTTGGTTTCTGCCTAAGCCCTCGCTGTCACTGGAGAGACCAAAAGAGGCCTTAATTTGATATTTCAGAAACTAAAACTTGGTCATTTGAGAGCTGTATGCCCTGAGCTGAGGTATGGAAGTGGGACTGTGGAGCCGAGGTTGAGCCCAGGGGTGGGTCTGGCATTCCAGTGCTGAGAGAGCTTTGCTGGGAGAGCAACTCTTACCCGGCTTTGCGTGTTCCAGGCATGCTGCCTTCACTTACAAATCATCTCTCCTACCCCCTTCTCCCTCTACATGGCGTTGTAAATTTGCCGCTATTAATTAATTTATAATTAAGTTCTGTACAGCAGCCGCTTGCTCCGAGAGAGATGATTTCAGATAATCTCCATTTGTCAAAATATGTCTGTCTGTGCTCGAAGCCACGAGGAAAACACCGGGAGCTCCAGGGGGTGAGGTGGGGAACAGAGACATAGGAGCAGCTCAGCCGAGGCGGGACAGAGAGGGAAGGCAAAGCTCTGGATTTGGCAGTGCCCGATGTCCTCCTCCTCCCCCGACTGCGATGCTCCTGACGGACAGAGCACGGGGCTGCCACGGCCTCCAAATCCTGGTGTAGATGGAGCTTGAGCACAGCTGAATTAAACACTGACTAATCCCTGCAGCAAGTGTGGAAAGTCATATTTAATCCGTGCCAGCCCGTAACCCGTCTGTGGTCTAATTGCTGCCCACTAAACAAGCAATAGATATCCAATTACAGGAGCGTGTTCCCATTGTCCCGTATCCTGCCGTAGCTCAGAGGCTCAGGGAAGCATTTAACTGCTAATAAACAAAGTGCAGGGTTTAATTTGAAAGGTTATTGCAATTTCATATGAGTGAATGGTGAGGAGCATTCTCAGGGGGAGTTGCAGGAGCCCTTATCATGTGTGTGGTAGCCTGGGGCTGGCAAGGCCAGTCCTGGCTGGGTCGCTGCAATGCTGAATGGAAAGAATATGGGAGCTGAAAAAGAGACCCAGGAAGTCAGGGAAAAACCCTGGCTGTTACTGTGGACAGCTCATGGAAAACTTCTGGGCAACGAGTGGGAACCGAGGAGAAAGCAACAGGTCAGGGACTGCAGGGAATGCAGGAGAAAATAGCATTGGAAATATCCCAACAGCCACGAGCTGAGCCTGGCCCGGCACGGTGTGTGCTGTCCTGATCCCCCTGGAGAATAGGCAGAGCAGAACTGCTGTGGGATCAGGGATGGGCAGGGATGAGGGGCTGGAAGAACATCTGCTTAAGGAGATCCTGGCTGGGCTGGAGGACAGCACCACTGAGATGGGGGTGTTGGGATGGGGAACGGCTGCAGAGCTAAAAATGAACAGGCTGTTCTAGGAGAGGTGGAGAACGAAAAGGTTTTCCTTCCTTCCTTCCTTCCTTCCTTCCTTCCTTCCTTCCTTCCTTCCTTCCTTCCTTCCTTCCTTCCTTCCTTCCTTCCTTCCTTCCTTCCTTCCTTCCTTCCTTCCTTCCTTCCTTCCTTCCTTCCTTCCTTCCTTCCTTCCTTCCCTCTCTCTCCAGGGCACAGGGGAGTGGAGGGACCCCCTCATCCCCATGCCACCACGTAAAGCACCTGGAGAGCAGCGAGATTCCTGCCACCGTGCTGCCGCTGTCTCTTCCAGGGAGCAGCAGGAGCAAGGAAAAACAAACAAGCCTAACGAAGTGCTTTGGCAATTATACAGACAAACAAATCACTTTCCCAAATTGCTTCTTTGGGGAATTACAGCTCCTGGAAATGAAACACAAACAGATTATTAAAAAAGAGCTTCCCGTTGGGAGAGAAGCAGTATTTACCAGAGAAGATGTGCCTAGCTGGACCTCTAATTGCTGTTCATTAGCTCATATTGATTTAATTAGTTGCTGCACTCAGGTCTAAATTGCCTGCTGGCCTCAGCAGGGATTTAGGAGCCAGGGCACATCCCTGACCCTCTGGGCAGCGATGAAGTGAGGTCCCCTCTGCCACGATGGGGACACGGCAGAGGAGTGGGGTCCCCTATGCCATGGCAGGGATCCCCTCTGCCACAGTGGGGACACAGGTGTCCCTTCTGCCATGGCGGGGACACGGCAGGGACATGGCAGGGGATTGGGGTCCCCTCTGCCATGGCAGCAGTGGGCAGGGATGGCAGCACACCCTCATGGGTTGCTCCTTCCACGGAACCTGCAGCATCACCGAAGCTCTAATTAACTGAAGCAATTAGAGAGGGTGTCTTCATAACACAGAATTAAAGTGTCTGTGTGAAGGCGTGGTGAGATCTATCACTGGATGGCTGTGGGAGTGGGAGGTGGTGGGAAAGCGGGGGCTCAGTGTGAGGCTGTGGGGTCACGGGCAGTTTTGGGGGCACAGCCCCGTCCTCTGCTCCAGGACACGCTGGGAATGCACAGCCCAGCCCCAAGCTCACAGCCCCAGACACTTCCCAAACCAGAACCTGAGGACTATTAACTTCCCTGATTAGCGACCTTTGGGGAGTGGCTATTTGGCAGATCCCTGCTTTCCAATTGCAGGTGATTAATGGGGAGCTGCAGTTCCGCTCAGAAATATCCGTAATTCCCTCTTTAAGGAAATCCTGGCTGGGCAGGACACTGGGACTTGCACCCTCACCCAGCACTGAGTTCAGGACTGGTGCTCCTGCTGCAGAACACATTCCCTGCATGGAGGTGCAGCAGCAGGCACAAGCTGGAATCCAAGGAATCCCACCATAAGCTCCTTCCCCCACTCACAGGCAGTGCTGCCTTATCCCAGCCATCACTCCTGCAAGTTCTGTTCCTACAGCAAGAGCCAGGGGCACACAGAACCGTGGGAGCTGAAGGAAGAGGCCCAAGGGCAGAGGGGGAGGATGCACTGTGAGCCAGTCTCTTACCCTGCAGTGGGATTGAAGAGAGATTTGGATCAGAGGACCTGGAGGTTCAGCCGCTGTTAAAAATGATCCTTTGTGCATCAAATCAGTATTCCAGGGGCTGCTCCAGATTCAATACATCAAAGGTTGAAGGATCATACAACCCTATTAGCTCCAAACTTTAATTTCCCTTCGGGGCTGGTGTGTTACAATGCAACTACAGCAGCAATTACAACTTTTCCTTCACTGACAACTTGTTTAGATCAATAATGTCCTCGGCATCTTGAATCGAGATGGGCTCCATCAGCTGGACAAGGAAAACAGCCAGAGCCCAGGGTTCTCCCCCGTGACTCCATGGCCAGGACTTCTCCCCTGCCCAGATTCCTGTGCCAGGGCAGGCTCAGGCACCCACAGGATTCTGCAGAGTTTGGCCCTCTCCCCTTCTCTTCACCCAGCTGAAGATCCCCAGGCTTTCTGCTTTCTCTCCATGAGCTCCATCCCTTACTGGTGCCACAACCTTCCAGCTGCCCCTCTGGAGCTGGGGACCAGGATTCCACGGAGCATCCATGATGCCATACTGTGTCTCTCATGGCACTGCCATGCTCAGGGCATTGTCACAGACCTCGTGGGGTCATGGCTCGGTGCTGGAAACACACACAGCCCTTGACCAGCACCCTGCCTCACCCCCACAGCTCTGGGATGAGTTTTGATTTCACCCCTCTCACTCCCAACACTTCCAAGCCATCCTCAGAGAAGGGAGGGGAATTTGAAACCCTCCTCCCTGTATTTTGACACAACTGTGAAACCCCCTGAGACACTCACCAGGGCAAGGAGCAGAGATTTGGTTCTGATCAACACCTGTAACATCAAACCTCCTGACACAGTGCCCCCGCTGGGACACGGTGCCAGCCCAGGATTGCAGTTCCTGGCCGCTGGAATATTGCCTGAGCTGCTGTTCCCCCGCGCCGTGGCACGGAGCCAGGGAGCACAGAGGAGGAGTAATAAATCTCCCCACTGAACTAGAGCTGACTTGGGAATTGGAAAGGAGAAAATCCCGACAGGAGTGAGTGTGGTCTCAGGCTCTGAGACAGATGGGCTGGCAGAGTCATAAAGAAAGTGGTGTTGAACTCGTGGGCGGACTGGGAGGTCGTAATTGCGGCCCTTCAGCGAGGGAGAGCACAGTGCCTTCTAGCCATCCCCCCTGAACCCTGGGAGGGCTGGACACCTCTCTCTCTCTCCGAGCGGGTGAGGATGGTGATTTAACACGGGTGTATAGGACTTTTTAATGCAGCAGATGAGCTGAAACCATTGGAAATGCTGGCACAAACTGGGGCTGGCAAACCAGCGAGGGCAAGGATTGCTCTGGGCTCTGGGTGGGAGCTGGCAGGCTGCACATCAAGTTTATAAACCAGCAGAGAACGAACCATTTTGCAGAGCATTAGAGGCCAGGGAGATGGCCTTGAAAGCCCCGGAGTGTGATGGATTGGCTCCGTGTCCCTCACCCTGGTACAGGCTATTCCTCCCAGAAAATGTGCCAGAGCGAAGCTCAGGGATACCTCATCAAAACACGAGCATAAGTTTAACATCTCACAGGCAAACGATACAGACCTCCTGAAACCAACAGCCTTGTTTGGGGAAAAAAAGGGATTTAATCTTAAAACAGTTGGCTGAGCTGAAAATTGCAGGCCCCTGAGTTTGCAGAGGGGCAGAGACAGCACTGGCTTTTTCACAGGGAAATTGATATCTGCAGGTTCAGAGGATAACTTTTAGCAAATTTCATCATTTTCCCTGAGGTGGAGCAGATGAAAGGCTGTGGGAGAGGATGTTTAGGGGCAGCAGCTGGTATCCTGCAAGCTGCATGGGTGGGGAATTCCAGGTTTGGACTCTCCAAAGGCAGAGGCTCCTGCTGGGCTTTGGGAGGCTCCTCACAGCCCAGGTCAGAGCGTGGCTGTGTGAGGGAGATCTGGGGCCCTGCTCTGAGCAGCAGAGGCATTAAATGACTCCACCAAGGTCAGGGGAGATGTGCACAAGAGGGGGAGCAAGGCTCCCGTGACAACACAGCACTGCCTCTGGTACAGATCCCACATCCCTCGCCCTTCCTGCTGCCTGCTCCTGCCGCTCCAGTGCCCAGGTCACCGCCGTGTGCCAGATCCCAGAGTGGGGACAGGTCTGTCCTGGGCAGACCCAGCCCTGCTGATGCTGATCCCTCTGCTGGAAATCACCACCCACTTGGTGCTCTCTCAGGAGGTCACGAGGGCTTTGAGGGATGTAAAGTGTTTGTCAGAGAGAGGCTGATGTTTCCTGAACTATGGGAATGGTTTGCCAGCACGTACAGAAAAAGAGCTGGAGAAGCCAAGGGAGCATCAGCATAAGCTGGGGGAAATTTTGACTTTTCCGTGGCAGACTCTGAGCCTCAGAGCTGCTGTGATTTCTCCGAGGGATGAACACACTGAAGTTTGAGTACAGAACACCCAGAGAAAGCCAGAGATCATTCCTTGCTTTGGAAACGTTCTTGGGATGGGACAAACAGTGCTCTGGTCGGTTCAGATCTGGCAAGGACGGGAGGCTCCCTCCAGCCAGGATGGCACAGACAGATGGATGTGGGATGCTCTGAGCCTTGGAGCCTGAACACACCTGGACCTTGGCCAGGGGTCTGCCTGCCATGGAAGTCCAAGGCTGGTGTCCAACAGCTTTTCCTTTTCCATTTGGCACAGCTTTGAAGGGCCATTGTCTGACCCCTAGAGCTCCTCAGCCTGACCTGTCAGGACTGAGAGCAGCACTGAACTCTGCTCTGTCAATCCTCACCCTATCCCAGAGCAATTCCTGCATCGGCTTTTGGATGCTTCATCCCCCCTCCGTGTTTCATCACACCCCCTGCCTAATTGCAGGCAGCAATGTGCATGGTTTGCTGGGCTTTGGGAGCTTGAGGAGGATTCCCCTGGTTGTGTGTCATCATCCTGGGGATCCAGGGAGCTGCAGCCCCGGAGCAGTGCCTGTACCAGCAGGGAAACACTGGAGTGATCAAGTTTGTCGCTAAAGAAATAAAGTTTTACTACAGAGAATGACTCAGTCTTACAGCATCCGTAAAAGCCTGGGAGGTGTTTGTGAGGGGTCGGCTAATTCTGCCTCCACTTGGACCCCTAAATCCAATAAAAGGCTGTTGCTTCCAACCGGGTCACTGTGGCCTCATTACAAAAGTCCTCAGGTGCCAGTTCTCATGAATAAACAGTTGTTTTGTGGATAAAACAAATCAACGTATTAAACACCCTTTTACAGCTTAAAAAGTTCCAACCGTTATGCAAATGGACCTGTTAAATGAAGAATATTCCTAGGTAAAATAATTATGCAGAGCAGTTTCCCCTCTGCATAAGGTGCCAAAAATTATCTCAGTGATGCCAATTATCTGCTTGTTAGCACTGACATTATCATAGTCATTACACAGAGCCGGTGCAGTTTATGTAAGATCTACACTGTGTTCCATTGTCATTTTTCCCTCTATTTACAACTCTGTATAATAAATGTCATTTTTCAAATGTTAAGGTATTTGGTATTTAATCTATCATTAGGGTTCTGAATATGTCTATCCCCTAATGGGAAGGCTGGTTGTAACACCCCGTGGTACTAAAAATAAAAATAAAAGGGGGGAAAAAAGAGGGAAAAACCTGCTCAGCTCAGGTGGGGAAGATGTGGGAGTGAAGAAGTTTGAAAGAGGGGACTTCTCCCCCGTGATTGAAGCATGAGGATCCCCAGGATGAGATCCTCCACAGTAGGAAAATGGAGGAGCTGGGAAATGCTGCCTGTGCCACCAAAGTGTGTCCCTGAGTGTTTCGAGAGAAATAAATTCGCCCGTCTCTTTGATTCTATAAGGGCTTTTGAAATGTGCTAAAACCATCCTTTAATTATTCTGAAATTACTGATAACTGCCTCCGCAACAGGTTATGAACCATCCTCTCATTATATTATAGCCACAGCATTCCTATGAATCATTAATTAATTATCCTCGGCTCTCCAGCATGAAAAATTGATGTCTAGAGAAAACAAACAGAAAAGGAGAAACTGAACACGGGCACAAACAGGCGAGAGAAAAAGAGTCCAAGCACTCAAAGAACAGGCAGGGGACTGGGAGGGAGAGGAGGCTGAAGGCAGAAAGCAGAGAGGGAGGGCTGGAATTGCAGGAGCAGGATCCCCCCAGCTCCTCTGGAACCCCTGCAGCAATTATAGTACCTGTTATAAAAAAAAAAAAAAAAAAAAAAAAAAAAAAAATTACACTCTAATTACTTTGACACAAGAAATGAAGCAGATTGTTATCAGAGTGAGATAAACAGCAACTCCAAAGCAGTTTCGCTCTGGAAGTCATTTACATTCAAGGACCACATGGAATCTTGCCTGCAGGGGCTCCAGGACTCGATCCCGCTTTGCTCCCAGTCCGTGTGGAGAAGCTGGGCCAGTGTCAGCGTGATCACCTGTGGGAACTGGCTCCTGCTGACCCCTCGGACTCGCACCTGCTGGTCATCCCTGCCCTAATTCCCCTCGGGATGTGCCCTGCCAGCTGTGGCTGCTCACAGGTGCTGCAGATGTGCTGCAGGTCACTCCAGTTCTCATGTTGTTGCCTTTTCCTTGTCTTAAAATGAACGCCAGACACGGTTAAAGGGGAAAAGGGGTTTATCTCGGTATTTATTTGAGCATCTTTAGGTGCACTACAACGTCCACGTGGAATGTGCTAAAAAGCACGCCGAAATGCACCCACACGATAAATTGAGTATACGATTTACGGATCTCGCAAATTAACATATCTATCTGAAATTCCCCAGTGGGAGACTTGAATGAGCCCCTGTTTTGAGGAATCTCCCCCTGGATGGGCTTATCTTAGTTTACAAGGTGTGCTCTAGAAGGGACCTTGGTTCCTAGGGCTCTCTGACCTCTAACTGCGAAGCTTCTGGGATGTTTGGTCTCCTGGCTTAATGGAATATTAGGTCTATGCTAGTTATCAAACTTAAAGAATTACAAGCATGTGGGCTAAAAGCATGAAGGATACATAAGAACTGTATAAAAGGGTATATAAAAGGGGTATAAAAAGGGTATATGAAAAAGGCAAAAAAATCATCATGGCATCAATGTGGCCATGGGGACAGCAGGGCACCAGTGAGCAGGGCCGGCTGCCCGGATCTCCTCCTTCCCTGAAAGGTCTGGCAGGGCTCAGGTCACTCCTGAAATTCCAAGGATTGCAAGCACTCGTTGATTAAAGCAGAGAGAAGGAATGGTGTCAGTCACACAGCCCTGTGAGTGCCCCAGCACTGCGAGGGACCCACCTCAGCGCAGCAGGCACACACAGGGTGCTCCCATTTGGGGGTGACTTCGCTCTGACACCCCACAAAAGGGCTCCCCAGGGAAGTGGTGGAGTCACCAGAAGTGAATCAGTGACTTCAGTGACTTCAGTCCCTGAAGATGTTTAACAAGTGAAGTTGGCCCTTTGTGATGTTGGCATGGAGTGTTGGAGGTCTTTTCCAACCTTAATGGTTCTGTGACTCTATAAAAATGTACCCGTCCCCCGTCAGAGTGGGACAGGAGCTCTGCCTCAGAGAGAAACAGCTCCTTTCCCTCTCCAGACGCTTTGGAGCAGTGAGATGGATCCTGTCTCTCAGTGACACCCTTGCTCTTCCATCCTGCGGCCACAGGGTGGGTGGTGATGATGATGATGATGATGATGATGATGATGATGATGATGATGATGATGATGATGATGCCCCAATGTCCAGGAGCTCACTCGCCCACTGGCACCGGGGCACTGCGGCTCCTGGGAGGGGGATCAGCTCGGAGCTCTGCTCGCCCGCAGCCGCTTCCCCGGAGCCCTCACAGGGCTCTTGTTTTTATTACCTTTCCTTTGGTCTCGGAGAGAGAAATCACACGTCCCTTCAGAAGTGTCCCCTTGTAAAGGAGGGAATGCTCAGAAACGCACAAACCTCTGAAGTCTAAATGCCTTGAGATTGTTCTGCCATCGCAGCTTTGATACAAAGAAAAGTCTGATGGAAATGTCAAAATATTTGATATTTTACAGCAAAAAGAAAACAGTTCTCCTAATGGAAACTCCGCTTCCTTGTGCCTCGGCGCCACTTGTTTGATCATTGAAGGGCAAGAAAATAAATGTTTCCTTGTAGCTGTGGATTTCAAATTCCAATGTAAAATCCAAGCAAATATACCCTGACCTGGGGAGCCGTGAGGAAGGAGTTTAACTCTGCGTTGGCCGTGGTCAACCACGGTCCCAATGCTCCCAACACCATCTGTGGGACAGCAGCACTGCCAGGGGCGAGTGGCACGGATGGGCACCTCAGTGCCACTGGTTGGTGGCCCTGGATGGTGACAGTGCCAGAGGGCACGGTTTTAATACTGAATCCAGACTCAAAGGATGCTTTGGATGCAGAAAGCGAGATCCACCAGATGGACAAATGGACACACAATCCCTCGTGTCCCTGCCAGGCAGGGCTGGGTGGACACACTGCCCTGACAGGAACCTGCTGCTCCTCATGGGCCACGATTTTATTAAACAAACAAACTGGAGCGATTCCTCCAGATTTATGAACACTTCCTCTGCTCTCGCTCCCGTGACCTGCTGCAGATTTACAGCTCTGCATTAACCTTGTGAGCACTCATAAAGCTGGCTGAGATAATGTTGGCCGGGAGGGTTTAATGGGCAAGTCATAATTACAAAATGCAGAAGAACTCCAGGAATCTGTTTATTAGTCCTTAATACTTGGTCAACAGCTGCACTGTGCACCTCATCCCTGCCTTGTGGAGCACCTGCCTCCACGTCTCCTCCTCAGATCAGTTGCTCTCCCAGGTTTTCTCTTTTTTCCTGTCCCTCTAAAAGAATTCAGCACCTGTTCCAGAAGAGTATGGTGGGTTTTAAACAGTTTACAGCAAGGTCAGGTCCTGGGGGTGGGCAGCGCCCGGCAATAGAAGGCAGCAGTGCCTGAGGGTGCTGCCAGTGGATCCTCCCCATCCCAGGGCATCCCCAGGGCATTCCCGAGCACATCCCAGGGCAGGGTGGGAGCACCTGGCCGGGTGGGAGCTGCGTTTGCAAGGAGTTCTCAGTTAGGGAACAGGATTTCTCCTGCCACTTCTCCGTGCAGAGCAGGTCACCAGCACATCCCAAAGCCCCCTTTGCTGCGACTTCCTAGGATTTGAAACTCAAACAAGGCACATGAATAATGTAACGCGCTCCTTCTTCTCTTCTTGCCTTCAAATCCTCAGAGGGTGAGCGAAGCTTCTTGTCTGCCTCATTAGTGGCTGTTGAGCCATTTGATTTCTGTAACAATGAGTGCGCTCGCCAGGATTTTCATACCCATTTGCGTCACGGAGTCAACACGGAATTTTTTTGAATTCACATAAAAAATTAATGGCGTAATCTGCATCCGTCTCTGTGGCAGGGGAGGCTCCTGTCCCCGCTCCTCCCTACAAATGGATGAGGACCAGGAGAGCGCTGCTGCCCCGAGCGTGGCCTTGCAGAGCCCAGTGAAGGGACAAGGACACGGAGCTGCCACCAGGAGCAGCACAGCGTGGGGTCCTCCAGGGTCCTGTTGGATGGGATTGACCACGGCCATGGTGGGATGTGGATGTGGCCCACCACGGAGTAGAGAAATGGGAATTTTCAGCCGTGCAGGGCACAGGGAGTTGACCTTGGTTGTGGTGTATTTGGGTGATGCAAATAAAATAACAGATATAAGAGATACCGATAAGAGGAGCTGCTTAACTGGGTCCTGCTCTTCCAGGGCTACTGAGGAAATTTAATTAGAATTAATTTAAGGTGTGAATTAGCTAAACCTCATTAAATGTCCTCCCGCAGTGAAAACTTTATTTAGCATTAAAGTGAGCAGAGGCTGAGCTAAACCCGAGCACCGGGATTTCAATCCTGACTTAATGTCCGCAGAGGAGTTTAATGTGGATTAATTAAGCCCTGTCCCATTTTCACGGCTGCTTAATTTGGATTCTTGTGTGAGCACCCCCACTTTGGCAGCAGGTGCCAGCCAGGTGTGGCAGGGCAGGGGGGTGCCATCAAATATTCTGTGATTGATACACTCACCCCAGAACCCACTGGTCAAGGTACAAGCGGATATTCTCAGGAATACAAATTCCTTTCAGGCCAGGTCTTGGCCGTGTTGGTGCTGTCCTCGATGGGAAGGAGCATTCCTGCAGAGTCGCTGCCTCTGCTGTGGTCTGAGAGGGATTTGAAACACTCTCAGTGTCTCTCAGAGCATCCAGGCTCCCTGCGCCGGGGCAGGACAGGGATCAGCACTGCCTGATGTGCGAGCAAAGGGATTATCTGTGGGAGATGGATGGGGAGAGACTGATAACAAACCTGCAATGCAATCAGTGCCTATGATGGTATCACAGGTGGAGAGGCAGAGGCTGTGCAGCTGCTGGGATGCTCAGAGCATGCAGTGGTGCAGCTTCTGCAGCCACTTGTCTTTGTCTGCTTAGCTGTTATCATTTTATTTTATTTTATTTTATTTTATTTTATTTTATTTTATTTTATTTTATTTTATTTTATTTTATTTTATTTTATTTTATTTTTGGTTTATTTTATTTTTGGTTTATTTTATTTTTGGTTTATTTTATTTATTTTATTTTACTTTTTAAAAAATTCTAATCGAATTTATTTTATTCTATTTCTCTCTATTTCAACAATCAGTTTGACCTCAAGTCTCATTTCTGTTCTTCACCGTTTGCTGTGAAAGACGAGGAAGGAGTTTTTAATGACACAAGCAGGGACTCCTCTCCTGGCTCCGCTTCCTCCAGTTGCCCTCTCCAGACCCCAGCAGCTCCCTCTACATCTCATTTCCATCCTTACATGCCATCGACTCCTCTGGTGCTGCCCACACTCTGCTGCCACCCTGCCCATCCCAGGATCCCAATCATCCCCTCAGGGCACAGCGGCAAATTAAATGCCCGGTACTTTCCCTCAGCTCCCAAACCCTGAGCTGGAGACCCAGCCCCACTCCAGGTCCATCCACCCAGCTCTGCTGCTTCCCAGGAGAGCAGGGCTGTGCTTCACCCCTGCCCTTGCCCTCCAGTGCATCCCAGTGTGTCCCAGTGGGATGCTTTAGGCTGGTACTTGCACAGCACTGGGACAGGCAGAGGAGCACAGCTGGGATTTTGGGAAGCACTTTATGGGGACCGTCACAGAATTATGGTTACAAACAGAGAATTGCACTTGCAGCAAAGTCACTCTGACATTAACACTGACAAAAAAACCCGAGGGTACCTGCCTGGCACTGACTGGGAACATCTCGTGCCAGCCCAACACACTGAAAGACGATAACTCAGGAAAATCCAGCACCTCTGAGCAGGATCCACAGCTCCATGGGTGAGTTATGGAAAGAGCAGAGTGGAATGGGCACGGCTGGAGGAGGCAGCGACCTGGCACTGCCCAGCCACAGCTCTGGTGGTGAGCGTGTCCCCAGGAGGGGCTCTGTGCTTTGTAGGAAGGTGACAGCAGGTGACAGGTGACACAGAGCAAACCCCTGCTTAGCAAACCTCTCACAGCAACCCTACGAGGCAAAGCCCACGGGGCAAAGCTCCCCTGCCCTCCCTGGGCACTGCCAGCTCTGCTCCCCTTTCTGGGCATGGCTGGGTCTGATGGATTCCCCACGGCAGAGCCCTTGGTGGGATGCCAGAAACACAAACCCATCTGCAGGTTCTGTTCCACCTGCAAACAGGATAACTTATAAAATCCTATAAACCACGGCTGAATTTCCCACAACAAAGGTGCCTGATTGGTGCTGTTTCATTTCCACTGCAAAACACTTTTGATGGTGTCTCAGAGCCTGTCACTGGGGGTCACTGGGGATCAGTCCTGTTTTCTGTGTGTTTTACCAACCCATATTTCCCATTTATGACACATAAAGCTTTGGATATCACCAGAGGAAATACTATAGTAAACCTCTAATAAATTATTACAGGCATAAGCAAACTCCAGTAATTTATGGAGGGTTTTGACTTTAATAATGTTTTGTCTTAGATTTGGCCCTAATTATAAATCATATGTAAGGACAGTTTAAAATATAAGCAAATCTTATATGGCATTCTTATTATCTACTTAATATCTCAGCCCCAAAGATTTACTGGATTGCATTCTGGGAATTAAGCAAACTAGGAAACTAAGTAAGAAAGAAACACAGGAAAATTATAGTTTTGTCATAAAACTTTGATTGATCAATGATTATTGTAAAACTCTGGTAACTATGCAGATGCCAACATAAATCTGTAACAGAACAGGATTTATTAGGGAAAATACTATATTTTCCACTATTTTGACTATAGTGTTAATATGGGTCTGGCAGATTTACTGTGGTTTTAGCTTAATTAACTCTATTTGACTGTATATACCCTTATAATGCATGTATCCCAAGGTGCAGCTGCTGCAGATCCAGTTTTTCCCTTCAGTTGTAGTTTAAGGAATATTTAAGCCTTGTCAGTGCTCTCGGGCTCAGGCAGGCTCAGCAGCAATGGGCACATCCTTGTGTTTATCCTCTCTGAGAAAGCAGCGATGCTCCCCGTGTTCCCTGGGAATACCTTTCTCCTTGGAGTTTGCTGCAGGTGCCCGTTCCTGCCACTCCAGGTAACCAAAGCTGCCAAAACCTGTGAAAAAAAAAATCCCTGTATCCACCAATTCCTGCCGTGTCCTGGGTAGGGATCTGTATCCGTCGCTGGCACGGGGTGAAAAAGGGCGACAGCTCCTGAACACAAAGCTGTGGCAGTGGGGGACGTGTGGGACTGGGTTCCAAAGGGAGCCAGGGACCCCAAACCATGTGAAATGTTTCCATCAGCAATGTAGAAACAGGATTTTATCTTTTGCAAGCCCCCAGGTCCCTCCCCGTGCCAGCCCCGGCGCTGTGAAATCGGGGTTTGTTCCGTCCCCGCCGCTTCTCCGAGTGCCGGTGCCTGTTTTGCCTCACCATGAAATTACCAGACTGCCCTTAAATACACTCCTGCAAATGAGGACACCGGAAAAAATGCAATAATTGTGACAGTAACTCACTAGGCCAAGCCTGACATGTCTCTAATTGCCTGCTAAAATTGTCTCTGTCTCCTAAAGTGCAAATTATCACCCGAAATGACAAGAATAATGAATGAGTAACTCTGATGTAATGCAACAATTAGCCCTTAAAGACACTGTCTAATATGCTAATTCTGAACACCCACTCCTTGTTATTAAGTGGCTGATAATTATTTAATTATCTATCTGCCAGGATGATTTACTTGGTTTATTTAGCTGCAGATGCAGGGCAGGAGCTCTCAGGTTTGGGGTCAGGAGGAGGCAGCCCCAGCGCCGTCCGGAGCTCGGGCTCATCCTCCTGCCCGCCTGTCTGCTCTAATCAGCGGTGTCAGCCCCGGCAACAGCAAACAACCGGGCTGTGCCGGTGTGCCGAGAGTCCCTGCTGCTCACAGGTCAGCGAGGTGTCAGCCCAGCTCTTCAGTGAGAAATTGCTATTTCTGCTTTTATTCCGTGCTGTCAGAGCCGTCCTGCTGACGGCTGAGCCTCCGCGGCCGCCCCGTGCGTTGGTTTCCTGGCGATTTTGTGATGATCTCTTTGAAGGTGAGGAAGCCTCTCTGTGCTAGAGGTGTCTGCCAGCCCTAAAGAGCCTTTGCTGCTGCACGGCAAGGCGATGGGAGCAGCCAGCATCTTCCTGCAGTGCTCCCATACCCCAGAGAAAAATCTGTCAGGGAGAGCAGGTGGAGCTGGGAGATCCTGCTCACACCACCCTGGGACCAGCCAGAGGAACGAGATGGTCTTCAAGGTCCCTCCCGACCCAAAACATTTAGGATTCTATGGAAATTTACTGACCTGGTCCAAGTAGTCTGACTTGGAGCTCAGGAGGGCCCATGGGAATGTTTTGGTGATGGAGGGTTTGGGCTGTGTGACCCCTGGGAAAGGAATGGAGGTTAGTGTGGGCTTTGCCTGTGGAGAGGTGGTCCGGCCTTTAGTTAAGGCAAACAGGGTGAGGAAAGCCAGAGATTTTCCATCAGAGGCTCAATTCCTCCTTTGTTCAACAAATTCTTCTGAAAAATTCCGATTAAGCACAACCTTTGCAAAAAGAACAACTTCTGCGAGGTGTAAATAAATCCTTTCTTGCCCTGAGCTCTGCCCAGGGGGACCACGCTATCTGTGAATTAACACACTCCAGCAGTCAGAGGCTTCTTTAATTAGCAGATATCCCGAATCCTGCCCAGATATATGTCCCACATCCCTCTTGGTGTATGACTAATGCCCGAGACACGCCACAGCTTTGTTTATGGCAGCTCTTCTGCCTCCTGGCCTGGCCTTTCTTCGTCCTGGATGTTTAAAGCACAGGGTTTACACCTGAGTGGCCTGTCCCTGGTCAGTGACATCCTGGGGACACAAGGCAAGGGAGCATGTCCCGGGTTTTCTTCCGGAGCTGCCACATCCCTGGTGCTTTGGAGCGTGGATTTTTGATGGGAAGCGTTTTCCTACAGAACAACTCCCTCTCTGGCCTCGGCAGAGGAGTGATGGACACGGGGGGAGGAGGGGGAGCACTGGGGCTGGTTCTGGAACCCCTCGGCAAAGCCCCCTGTGCTCCTGCCCAGCTGCAATTAGCACAGCATTTCTGACGATGCTGGATGCTCCACCCCGCCGGAATGAAGAGGAATTCTGGTCCTCCGTGTCTGTGGTGAATTTAGTTGACTTTGGAGATTTTTTAATGCAGTAATAACTCCACACTCCCTCTTCCAGCGCGAAGCCAGGGAGCTGTTCATTATCCGGATTCTGTCTAGAAAGGACTTTTTATCATCAGATTCCCAGGACAGGAGCAGAATTTAATCTTCTGACTGCAGCTGAGCCAAAGAGCAAAGCCACCTCAAGGTCACCTGGCCCGAGGGGCGGCTGGGAGGCGCCGAGGGGACCAGAAGAGGTGACAAGGAAGGTGCCAGCCCTGGCACGGGAGCCCTCCCTGCTGCCATTAACGTAATTCCCACCCAAAAATGACACGGGGTTGGGGAAAGGCAGGAGGTGTGGGCTTGTGCCGGGCTCACAGCGAGGCAGGGCCCCGCCGGGGGGTCTGGGGAAGGGAAGAAGGGCACAGCCCCCTCCTCCCTCTCTCTCTCCCTCCCTCGCACTGCGGCTGCAGCAGGATGCTGCCAGGGGCCGGGCACGGGGGGCAGATGCCATGCACAGGTGCCAGCACCGTGCAGATGTGCCAGCTGCTGAGCAGGGCTGCCGTATGCCATGCAGGGGTGCCAGCTGCCATGCAGGGGTGCCAGCTGCTGAGCAGGGGTGGCAGCCACTGCATCCCCAGCCTTGGCTCTGGTGCCGAGCCGGCGCTGTTGGCAGCAGGGGAGCAGCTCACAGGGGTGAAAGAGGCTCCCAAAAAACGTAGGGATTACCCCCCTCCTTGCAGCCTGAGCCCCAGGAGCCAGTGGCTGCAGCCTCCCCAAAGGGCAACGGGCTGCACATTCCTGTAGATTTATGGAAAAAAATCCTAATTCCTAAAATCTCTTCACTGAGGAGCAGGAGGGAACCTGGGCTCTGCCGCTGCCTTGGCCAATTTTTGATTGTTCCCCACAATAATTTTTCTTTCTCCTTTCAAGAAGACTTCTTTCCTCCTCCCCCTTTTCCCACGAGCCCCCTGATGCGATGAGTTAAATATCAACTAAAAGAAGTCCAAAAATCCTGACACACCCCAGAGGCCCCACACTCAGCCCAGGCTTTGCTCAAAGCGGTAACAATTAAGACCTGGACAATTTGTTTTTTCCTTCTAAACAAAGGACTAATGATGCATGAGGACCTGGGGGGAAATTGCTCATAATTTATGACGGCACTTTTAGGTGAGGGTGGGAAGTTATGTAAAGCAGGGGAAGGGTTGGGAAGGTAAACACTGCGAGCAGCCGCCTGCGTGGCTGCACTGACAATTTCAAATCTACTCCATCCCATTAACCCACCTAAAATAACTGCGATGGTAATAACCCTTCAGACACAAACGCTTGTGCAGACAAAGGTGTTATTAAGTTAAATTACCCTAAAAGTGTCGGATTGACAGAAAGGTTCACTCAGTGGTTTGGCATCCGAGGGCCTCGGTGACGTGAGTAAACAGTCGCTCAGGCTTTGTTCCAGCTCTGCGAGGCTCAGCGCTGGGATTTGGGGCTTCTTCTGCTTCTGTTGAGCACGGTGTCTGCTGGGAGATGTGTCTGTGCCTTTTGGAGAGGTCTGGAGCCCTGGGATGGTGCTCTGGGATGTTCCTGGGGAGTCCTGATGGGCTCCAGCAGCTTCTGAACCCCCCAGCCCATACCCTGTGGTGGCACAGCCCTTTGCACACACAGAGCGGATCCTTGGGATCCCTGAGGAGAGGGATGCTGGGGATCCCAGCCTGGCTTTCGGATGTGCTTCCTTTGGGAATTCCCTCCATAGCACAGGGATTGGGACTGCAAAAAGCACTGATTCTCCTGGAGCACTGGCAGTTCCATGGGAGTGACCTCCACAGCCCTGCAGGCTGACCAGGACCTCGGTGGCTGCATCCTGGGCGAGTCCCTCTGTCCCTCTGGGGATGCAGGATGGTGCTCAGCCCCCCAGTGCCTTCCCTGTAGCTCCTTCCCCAGCAGCCCTGGCCAGGAAAGTCTGAGCTGTGCCCCTCCCGCCATCCCCTCAGCAGCATCTGCCTGAGGAGCCTTAATTAAAGTTCTTTCCTTGCTTTTATTATCCAACACGCTCGGCTCGGCTGCGTGGCTCCGCTGAGAGCCCTCGGCTCCGGTGTCAAGCTGAGGTGGGAGCATATTTTAAGAGAGCAGCCAGAGCATTCCTGTTCCCGAGATGTCCCGTCCTCCCTGATGCAGATACTGACTCCTGTTCCACACTCTGCAGCAAGATAAGCCATAATTAATAATTAATATCATTACTTAATCCCCTACATTCCTAGAGCTCGGCTTGTCCTGAGGATCCCCTGGCTCAAGCCGTTCCTGGGGATGGGCAGGGAGGGCAGAGACTCTTCTGCATCCTTGGCAGGGGTTCTGAGGACCCTGAATGGGAGTTAAGTCGAAAAATTGGGAGTGATGCTCATGTCCCAGGCCGCAGCCACACAGGACAGAAAAGGAAGGGACATTCCAAGCTCCTGTCACTGCTGAAAGCCATCGGTGTGGAACCTCTGGGGACAAAACTCATGAAATGGGGCTGAAATGGGGTTGACAGGAATGGGTGGAAGTGTGGCTTTTTCAGGGGCATGGAGGGGGTATTCCCATGGGCCTGTGTCATCCCGTGAGGGGTCCGTGACCCGCTCTGTGCTGGGACAGCCAGCGGAATGCCGGACCCCAGCGGGAACACTTCCAGCCTCGGCTCCCTTCTCCACCACATTTTCCTGGAAAAAAACCCCCCACATCTGTGGTTACAGACCATGGGAAGCTTAGGGAATCTTAAAGCATTCCCACATCCCTCCAGTTTTTTGTTAAGGAGGAGCATTCCTGGCGCAGGACCCAGCGCAGGGGCTGCTGGCCCTGGAGCGTGCAGGTGTTCCCATCCCTTCCCAGAGCCACGGGGAATTCTGCACTCCTCTCCCCTCAGCAGGAACTCCAACAGGTGATCCCAAACCGTTTCCTCCCGCTCTCCTTCATTTTTCTCTTTTTTTGGATGCTTTTTCCATCCTGGAGGTACCTTTGAAATCTCCCAACGTCAACAGGAATCAGCTCTGGCTTCTGCCTGGGCTAATAAATTAGAAATGCCACATTCTCCCAAACTGCATTATTACCGTTTATAATTTTGATTGTTCATTTGCATACGAAAATGAGTCCTGTGACATGCGTGAATTTTATTTTATTCTCGGACTAATTATAAACAAGAATGCCACATTATTTACATAACTAATTATTGTTCCTTCTGTTCTCCCATTTTGAAATCACAGGCCCATTCTCTGCCGGTTAACGATGCAAATGAACAATCAGAGAACATTTCCAAACTTTCTGAATTTGTCCTATTTGCATCAAATACAAATTCCTTTGAATGGGAGATAATATGCTTTTCCATTTTAATGGACGTAAATTAGGCTGATCTTAATTTATAGTTAATTTGAATGAATAATTCCTGTCTACCTGAGTGTATTTTTTCAGAGGCCAGTCGTAGATGTTTATTAACCCATAAATCTGCTTTTTGTTAGAAACAAAGGATAATTTCGTCCCAAAAAGTGGCTTTATGCTTTTGTTTTGGGGCAGATACTCTCCTTTTGCTGGCTACCTGCCCACCTCAGACCTGCTGCTCACCTGGGAGCTCCTTCCTGGGAGGGGGTTGGGGTGGCACTGGTCTGCCCAGCCTGGCCTTGGGCACTTGCAGGGATGCGGCTTCTCTGGGCAATCTGTGCCAGGGCCTCCCTGCCCTCACAGGAAAGGATTTCTTCCATATGTGTGGATATTTGTCCCCCCAGGATCTCCTGGGATGAGAGGGCAGCCCAAGGGCAGTGCCCTGGGGCAGCTGGCCATGGGGCACCTCCTCAAACCAGCCTCCAAATAAACGTGTTCCTTCAGAAATAACTCCACCAACACACCCCTTCTGACAACAGCTGAATTGGCTCCCAAGGAGCCGTTATGTTCTATGTGGTAGAAAATATGAATTTTAAGATGGTTCCTAAATACAGCTTTTATAGGACGCGGCGTCACAGCTCACAAAGAGCCGTCACAGTCCAGCGGGTGGATAATGCACAGCTGGAAAAATCGTCTCCATTCTCACACACTTCCACAAGTGATAAATCTCAGGAAGGCGCCGGCAGCAGCCCCTGCTCCGAGCTGGCAGCGGGGCAGGAGGCCAGGCCTGGTGTCCCCAGCATCCCATGGGATGGAGATGGTGCTGCCGTGGGGCTCTGGAGCCCTGCACCACAGGGAGGGGGAGAATGGGGCTGAAACCTTCCCATGGTGCCAGGACAGCACCAAGGAATGTGTCCCATGGCCTGTAAACCCTGCAAAGGTGTCCCTGAGATGCACAGTGGCTTTTGCTCCTGTATGGACAGGGATGTGTTTATAATTTACATGTTGGCTTCAATATGAATGCAAATAACAACAGAAAAGCTCCTGTAGGGATGTGGGAAACTGTGCTTAAAAGTTCCTCTTTATTCCAGCAAATTGTCAATTCCACATGAGAACTTTCCGCTAAGGAAAACTTTTATTTTATTGAGCTTAATTTTTTTTGTCGCCTCAAGTACATCACATCAGAACAGGCCAGTGGGGAGGAAACCTCTGTGTGAGGGTGGTGGCACAGGATTTCCAGAGAAGCTGTGGCTGCCCCATCCCTGGAAGTGTCCAAGGCCAGGTTGGACAGGGCTTGGAGCACCCTGGGATAGTGGAAGGTGCCCATGCTCATGACAGGGGGTGGCACTGAATGAGCTTTGAAGTCCCTCCCAACCCAAACCAGCCTGGGATTCCATGAACCCTCATCCCTGGGGTGTCCCTAGGCCAGGCTCTACCACAGCTCCCATTCCTGGACTGAGAGGAAAACCAAATGCATCAGCCCAAGTTTTTATTCAGCTTTTCTCCAGCTCTGATCTCCGCATGACAAGGAAAGGGAGCTGTCCTGTCGCTCCTGTTTAATGTAACGGGAACCCGGAATAATTGTTCCTGGATTCTTCAGGCCAGATTCAGCTCCTATTAAAGTCAATAATTAGATTTTGATCACCCGTAATTGGAAGTGCTGCCCAGCCAGCTGAGCTGTCTCTGCATGCTGTGCACACGGCTGGAGCCCAGGGCCGGCTCTGCTGCGCACGAACAATCGGCACCGGCAGCAATTCAAACATTCTCCAACTCTTTCATGCAAAATCCAAAACTTTGGGGAGCCTCTCTTCTTCCCGAGGCCATCAGCAACAACTCCACCTGCCCAGCAGGGACAGAGCTCTCCCAGACCAGCAGCAGGACGTGGGGCCATGCTGGGCTGCCCAGGGACCAGGTGTAAATGGGGTGAGACCCTGGGCATGGTCCCAGGGCTGCCAGCCCCTGCCACGGGGCCAGGGAGCAGCTGGGTGGGTGTCACCTGTGTTGGTCCTTGTCCTCGTGCCACAGATCCTGCCCATGGCCCGTCTTCCCAGAGAGGAAAGAAGGACTGGAGCTTATTTAGCTGGAAATTTCAATCAAATTAGCGACCTGGAGCTAGTTTTTGGTTTTGCTAATGCAATTAAAGAATCTAATTGTATTAATCAAAATCATATTATATTGCCAATAATTAAATTCCCTTCGACACCATTGTTTACACTTCCATTGCTTATTAATTAGTCTGACATCGTTAGCCCCTTATGGAATGGGGAACGACTCCTCGATAGCCCCTGAGTGTCGCTGGGCAGGAGCTGCCAGGGATGGGCAAGGAGAGGGACAGGGACAGGGACAGGGACAGGGACAGGGGGTGAATAGGGGCAGGATCCAGAGATTTCAGAGCTCCTGTCCTTTGCAGGGTTCCCGGGAAGCGGCGCCCAGAGCACTCAGTGTCCGTGGCCAGTCCCCATCGTGGGGAGCCCAGGGGCTCGGAGCCACCGCTGGAGGTCAGCGGCAAACAGGGATTGAGCCTTTCCCGACAGCTGCTTGTCCTTCCTGGCCTGAAAAGCCTCTTTATCCTTCATACAAAGCCCAAATTCCCTTTCTTCCCCACAGGAGCCAGCAGTGCGTGACTTTCTTCTTCAGCTGCCTTTTGCATTTCCAAGCCCGTCCTCTCCTCTCCCCTCGGACTTTTCTTTGGCCAAACAAAAGCTGCTTCCTCTGTCTCTCCTTTCACCCTCCCCTCCATTCCAGGTTATTTCACAGAGCTCTGCCGAATTCCTCTGCACCAAACCGTTTGTAAGTGTCGCTATAAATACAAATGCAGAGGAAACTCTTCTGGATCTGGTGCTAATCAGCAGAGGAATGAGCTGGGAATGTGAAGGCAGCAGGCTGTTTGGGAATGGCTGTGAAAGAATGAAATTCATAACTCCTTGGAGGAAAAAAAAGGAAGAAAAGCCAGCTGAAAAGAGTGGACTTTTAGAAAGAGAAAATTCAGACAAAGAGAAGGAATAGCCTCCCTGGAAACAAAACCGACAGAAATAGCCAGGTTCTTAAATAAATTACTGTAATACACACAAACAAGATATCTCAAAATACAAGGATCACCAGAGGCCATCACGGGACAAGTGCCACCGCTCCCAGCACCAGGGCACAGACATTGTCACTGAGAGGGGACCTCACTTGGGAATTTGGGGAGGGGAGAGGCTTTCCCAGCAGAAGCCGCTGGCTTGGGTGAGGGGTGTTTGCTCCATGGTTGCAGCACCGTTAATTCCTAATTGGATCTGCCGTTCCCTCTGATAAGCCCTGCCAAGTTATATCACCGCTGCTGGGGTGAATTCAGCTGCTCACGAAGTTGCCATTATTGTAATTATAATTACGGATTTCACGTGCTCCTTCGGAACCCCTCCCGTGCCCCTGCTCCTCCGCTCGGAGCACGCTCCCCCCGTCTCACCAGTGCCCCCCAGTTTAGGGGTGGGAGGCTCACTGGGGTGTGGACATGACAGGAGGGGGTGACTTGGAGCCCTCTGTCCCATCCTAGGACCTGAGTGTTTGCCCTGCACCAACGGCTCAATAAACTCCAAATTGTTTCTCCATGAACCCCATCCCTCCTCCCTGTCCCCTGCCACGGACCCCTGAACACGGAGTGTTGATGTTCCTGGGGGCTCTGTGCCCGCCAGAGCATGGGCACAGCAGGCTCCAGCCCCAGCCTTCATTCCTCACATCTGCCCAGCCCCGGCCCTGGCCCCAGCTCTGGCTCCACCTGCCTTGGATCCCACTTGTGATTAGAAATGGCAATTCCAGACTGGGAACTTTTAATAATGGTGCGCAGAGGAATGCCTGCAAGGCTAAATTGCTTAATTTGCATAGTCTTGGAATATTTTTGCATATCATAAAAATCCGTATTTTTGCTTTGCCCTTTTCCCCTTGCTCCCCTCCCTGCTGCTTCACTGGGAAATGGGAGTGCAGAGCCCCGTGGGTTGGATCCCTCACTCGTTGCACGGAGCCAGGAGCTTTCCCTGATCCAGTGCTGGGTTTCTGGAGGGGGTGGTGGTTCCCAAAAGCTGCCAGCTCAGTTGCTGGGTGCTTTTGCGCCTCTCCTCCTCCTCATCCCATGGGATCAGTGTTCTGTTGGTTTGGGACAGCAGGAGCCAGATCCCGCTTGGGGGAACGAGGTGTTTTGCTCTCCTGAAGGTCAGCTCTGTTTGCAGAGGGGACACAGGCATTGCCAGGAGAGAGGGAGCAGCCCCCAGCCCTTCACCTTCTCCCTTCCCACACAGGATCCCCATCACCCACCTCCCTTCCCCAGGACCTGACAGTGCTGGGAGCACAGCCAGGAGCACCTGGGAGATGTCACCTCCATCCTGGGCCACCAAGGAGAGCGTGGGTGGTGTGGGATGGCTCTGGGACAAGTCATTTCTCTAAGAACAGCTTCAGCCCTTCCAGGCTAACCCAAATTTCTGCAGCCTGGCTGTGCATTCTCCCTGCCTGGCCTTTCCCTGCTCCCTGCCTGGCCTTTCCCTGCTCCCAGGCTGGAATCACCGGCAGGAAAGGCGGCCAAGCCCGGCTCAGTGTGCACCAGTAATGAGCACGGGGCTGATGGATGCCGCTGCACCGTCCTTCCCCAGAACAGAGGCCACAGGGAAAACAGAGCAAAGTAGGAGGAAAATCGGCTGGAATCTAATTGTGGAGGCGGGGGAGATGCAGAGGGAGAGGCGAGGATTGATAGCTGTCTGCTCTGCTGCACCTTGGAGGAATCATTAACATCTGATTAATTAGTTAAGGGCTGCTTTGCAAGTGTAAAGCTCTGCACAAGTGCAAGGGATAAATGGGATGATCTGGAGTGGCTGGAGATGGCACTTGAGGTGATGGAGGCACTTCAGAGGAGAGGGGGAAGAGAAAGGCAGTGACAGCACTGAACGTGGAGCTGGGACTGGGATAAACTTCTCCGGGGGGATCAGCAGGGACCCGAGCGCTGGTACCAGCCCTGTCCTCCTCTTCCTTCTCCCTCTCCTTTCCCTGCTCCTTCCCCTTCTCCTTCTCTTCCCCTGGATCCTGCCCCCATAGTGCTGCCTGCCAAAATTTGGGACAGAGAGGACAACTAGAAAGCTTTTTCCCAACCCCATAACCAATATCTCTCCTATTAAATAGTTAATACACTTAGATGTATTTTAATAAACTCTGTTTAATGGCCATACATTAATTGTCTGATTAATTCTAATAAATCCTTATTTGAGATGCTTAATTTAGAGTGTGACTGATTGTCCTGTCACGGTTGGATTATAGAATTGTTGTCTGGAATGAGATACTTTGGAAGATACTGGACAAAGGCAGAAATCTGGGAACTTCTCCGGTAATTGAAAATCGCATCAGCACGAGGAACGCTGCCAGCAGCGGGCAGGGATGAGCACATCCCAGGGGATGTGGGGGCAGGGATCTCACTTCCCCCGGGTCCCTGTGACCTTTAGCAGTGCGACCCCTGCCCTGCCTGAGCCCTGACCCCCATTACCCACGTGGGGTGTGGGCAGGGGCAGCGGTGGCACTGTGGGGACACACTGGGACCGGGGATGGGAGGGGCTGTGGAGCTGTCTGCAAACAGCCTGGAGGGCAGAGGTGCTGGCAAAGGCACCAGGCCAGGTGGATTTGATAGTAATTTACTTAAAAGGGGAGGTGACATCGTTTAGGACCCGCTGGCTGCGTTATTGAATTTGCCGGCGGCTCCCCGAGGAGCCGGGGGAGCAGCAAAGGTCACCCTGTGTTTACACTCGGTGACATTTCTATGAAGAGCTGTCAAAGACCAATTTTCTCCCTCGCTCGTGGTTGCAGAAATGCTACCTGAGCTGTGCACAGAGACACACCCTGCCCCAGCCTCTGCGGGAGTTCCCTGGGAACCCCTGAGAACCCCTCTGGCTGAGCCTGCCCCCAGCCCTTTTTGGCTTCAGGGGGCTCTGGGGGCTGGGGGGGCTGCAGCAGCGTGGGATCCATGGCTCCGGTGACTATAAATTAATCAAAGCAAAATCTAAAATGCTGTGATAAATGCTCAGTCCCAGGTGCTGTGGGTTGATGTTCCACTGGCTCCTTTCTAGGAAAAAAACTCGAAAATTAAAAAGTCAAAGCCAACCCCTTCCCAGGAGCACAGGGATCAAATGCCCTCGAAGAAGCTCCGTGAGAAATTCCTGAATCCTTTTGCTTTCATGGCTGTTTCTCCCCCAGGTCAGTCCTGGTGTTTCACTCCCCTTCCAGGGCCCCAAACCCCACAGCCAGGGCAGCTCCTGCCCCATCCCAGTGAGACCAGCATCCTCCTGGCATTACACACACAACACACAATTCCTGAAGCATTTTCCCATCCCAAGGAAGGAGCAGGAAACCAAACACACCCCTTTCTTTTCCCCCTACAAATCCCAGATTTCACTTCAGTGCAAGCTCCAACTTTTCAGATGATCACGGCCTGTGTGAATTTGTAATCACACAATTAGAAGCGAAATTGTAATCATACAATTATCCTCCCGCTAAATTAATATATTAAAATGTTCAAACAATTGTTCCAGTAATTAAACAGACAGATATTAGAGAAAATGAAGGCATTTTAGTCCCACTCTCCGGAATGTGCTGACCTTTCCCCTTTCTTAGCTGCTACTCGGGCGGTGTAGAAATGATTGGATAATTGGATGGTTCATGTTCTCCTGAAGTCACCAAAGCAGAATAAAGACAGAATTGCCCCAAAGTTTCCGTGGAGCCACGACTGTGCTAATTAGAAAGTGCTTTTTTCCCCCCGCCTCCACCTACGGTTAAAATTTAGAAATTATTGACGGTAACAATTGTCACTGTCACCCCCAACCCTGGCGGTGCTGACGAGTGTGTCCCCTCTTACCTGTGCCATGCAGGGACACTGACCCATGATGGACCCTGCTGTGGCAGTGCCACAGCCCTGGCCACCAGCCCTGGGCACTGTGGCCACCATTCCAAAATCAGTGCAAATCAGGAACTGTAAGGGAAATGGGAGTTCTGAGGGGGCGCAAGCAGGTGGAAGGAAAAACAGACTGGAAATCTTCTCATGTGCCTCTATAATGTGCATTCATACACATTCTATACACCTATTTATCTATCCAGCTATTTATCCATCTATCCATCTATCCATCTATCCATCTCTCCCCATCTAATTATCCATCTCTCCGTCTACCTATATATCTGTTTTTTTCAGAATACCAATTTTTAACCCCCTTTCCATCTCATTCTACTGTATTTTGTCTGTTCCTATAAAGCTTGGAGAGGGACTTGTGACCATTTCCAGGGATGCTGCCCACCGTGCATGTTCCCATCTGCAGGTGCTGCCCACCATGCTGCCAGTATCCCAATTTCCTTAGCAATTGCCATGGTGAGGAATCTCTGTGGGATCCTTCCCTCACTTGGGAGGATTCCTTCTGCCTCCTGCAGCCTGAGAGCAGCCCGAGCCTCGAAGCCTCCAGTTCAAATGCGATGTGACACAACCTAATGGAGTAAATACAGGTACAACAGGCACTTCAGGTGCTCATAAACTGTGTATTGTTGCTTTTTGGATGGTGCTGATGTTATTGCAGATGCCGTGTGAAGTCTGAAATAGGATCGTGGTGACTCCACTGCTCCCGTTTCCCAGCTCCTTTCACTGAGGGGAAATGGCTCAGCTGACACTCTGCATCCCCGGCTTTAAAATGTATTTATTGTCTCTAACATTCCATATTCGTTCAGGGGAGCAATCCAATATCTCTGCCAAGAGTGAGAGCAGCCAGCACGACGAGGGAAGGCGGGAGAAGCCCCATGGAGCTGCAGAACTCAGTGATCTGGTGTCAGGGCTGGGCACAGGCCCCGGGTCAGGGTCCCCTCTGCAGTCATCCCCTCATCCCCAAGGTCCCAGCCTGGTTCTCGGGGCTCCAGGGGCTGCAGTTGGAGGGAACACTTGGTGTGGGACAGTGGGAGACCCTGAGGGAACTGCTAATGGCATTAGTTGCTAATTAATAGTCCTTTTTTTTGCTCTGTGAGGTGCAGGACCCAGCACTCAGCCTTGCTCTGTCCCCAGTAAAATTCACTGACAAGCACAGAAACAGCTCCAAGTACTGACGGAGAAATTGCTGATTTCATGTTAAAATGTTTCAATCAAATAAACCTGTGAGAGCTCCCACTACCTCACAACTGCCCTGCAGATCCTTGTTAACTTTCTATAAATAATCCCGAGGAGCTCCCGGCCGGCAGCTGGAGTGCCAGGGACACTCCTCAGGGATAAAGAGGGACCGCGAAGCTGCACACACTGAGGGGCTGCTGCCAGCGAAAGCCTCGGCTCCCGGCGGCTTTCAGGGCACGGTGGCACCTCTTTGCAGTCCCTGTGAGTGGGAACGAGCACAGGAAATCCTCCCCTCACGCCTTGACCCCGGCACAGCAAACCCTTCTCCACACACCCCGACCCCGGAGCTCTTTGCCAGCTCCAATCTCCCAAATACGGCATCTCCCAGGGATGAGGGCACGGGGATGCTTTTGGGGCCCAGCCTTGGAGGTTCTTGTGGCTTAGCCAGAGGGGAGGGATGCCCAGCATCTCTGCAAGCCGAATCAGCCCACGGAAGGACACGAAACGTTTGGGAAGGATCCCAAGGCTGCAGTCAGGACAGGCAGAGTGGTTCCGCACAGCCTCCTGCTCTCCCCACTCATTAGCATGTGAATGGCTTCGTTATGTGCTTCCTATTCCTGTTCCCATCCTGGCACCAGAGCCGGGAATGAGAGTTTTGATTACTCATCTGCTCCGCGCGGGCAGCAGCCGGCACAGCTCTGCTGCCATCATCCTGAGCCAGGGGCTCCTGGGCACGGGACCCGGCCGGAGGGGACACCGGCTGCCAACCTGTGCCACGCCAGACCTTCATCCCAGCAGGAATGTGGCCCATCCCGGTTCTCCAGAAGCCCCGATACCCCGGGGAGCCGCGGTGGCACCTGCCCTTGGTTACCTGTGCTGGCTGTGCGGCAGGAGCACCGCGGCAAAGGGCACATCCCAGGGATGTCCCGGCACAGCCTCAGCGGGCTGGGCTCCGGACACCTGCACAGGTGACATGTGTGTGTGTGTGCTCATGTGAGAGTTTTTGGCACGGCTGGGAGGCTGGAGGCAGCCCCTGCCTTAGCCACCGCCCGGCGCGGGGTTTGATGTGACGGAAGCCCACTAAATACACGGTGTCAGGTGTAATTGCACGGTACCAGCAGCGCGCCGGGAGGAAGTGGCGAACACATTGGCATGGTTACGGAACACTCGGGGGAGTCTCAAATACAGGTTTGTTGGTATCGGATCGGAGGGAAAGAAGCCAACTCTGACTGTTGAGGAAAACAAGTGGATGTGCTGCAGACTCATTATTCATCTCTGCTCCTGGAGCTCTTGGATCAAATAACAGGCTCCTCTTCCATTGTAACGGAGCCTGCTATCTCCTGGAGCCTTCCCTCTCCCCGGAGCCTCACCGGGCTGCGGGAATGGTGGGAGCAGCAAATCAGAGCCAGGAGCAGGGAGATGCCATCCCTGGGCTGGGTGGCCCTGCCTCCTCTCTCCTGCTCCACTCGTCAGCTCTCCTCTCACTCAGGAAAGCAGCCACAGGTGGGTACGGGCCCATCGTGCTGGGTACTGCTGCAATCTTTGGGAGGGATTCAGGCAAAACTAGGGATGGGTGCAGCTGCTGGGGGCTCAGGCTGGTCTTTGGTGCTTTTTTCAAGGTCAAGCCATGACTGGATGATTGGCAGAGCCAGGAGCAGAGCCAGAAGCGCCCACCTCACCATGAGCATCCTCCAGTGAGCTCCTGATTCCCCTTTCCTGGGAAGCACCAGCAGGCAACAGCCCTTTGGAGCCAGTCTCAGTGGGGCTGCTGGCTGGGGCTGGTGCCAGGGACACTGAGGCAGAGGGGTTCTGCTTTGCCCATCCATGGGGCCAGCCCTGGCTCCAACAGGTGCCACGGCATTCCTGACTGCTCACAAAGCTGCCATCTGGCTGGTACGGGGCACCCATTAAAATGGAGCTGTGGCTCCCTAAGTGAAATATTGATGAAGAAGGCCTGAAGCGAGGAATGGAGTCGCCTGCCTGTATTTCCTTCCCATTTTTAATAGCTCACCGCTTCATGCCAGGAAGACTAAAGTGTGTTATTTGGCTCCAGATGAAAATGATTCCAACTGGGGAGGGAGCCTGTCATTTGCATCTTGAATAAATAGGTTTTAACAAGAAGAGATCTGTTTAATGGAGAGATTTGGGGAATTCAGCCTGAATCCTGCCTGACTTGAGGTCCTGAGACAATAATTGGGATGAGCAGACTAAAGCCGAGAGCTCTTCATGGGACCAGACAGCGTATGAGGGCTTCAGTAGAAATTGAACCATACAACTCTGTCAGTGCAGCTGGAATGGGAAATGGGATGTTTATAGGCCTGGGAATTGGCGCTCCCTGCGCAAATTGTGCATTGTGTATAATTATCTGGTCTGCCTTGGAATGAGGGTGGCTGGAAATTAAGAGACATGACCCCACTGAGTGGGGATTGCCCTGCTCAGCACAGCACGGGCTCAGCTCCTGCCCAGTTACTGGGCAAAGGCAGAGCCAGAGGGGTCCTCTTGGGAAGGCACCGCTTGTGGGGGCTCCACAATGTCCCCTGTGTCCCTGTCTGGGGGTGGGGACCCTCCTGGGAGCAGTTCATCACCCTGTACCATCACCCTGTGCCCCCAGGACATGCCAGGGTCCCTGAAAGTTGCCACTGGTGAAGGGCAGGAAATGGGTCCTGTTCCTCCTCCTCCTCCGTGGCCGTGGCCAAGGAGCTGGAGGCAGAGTGGGAGCAAACAGGAGAAACAGCTGGAAATGGAGACCTTTGGTTCTGGGTGAAGGGAAGAGTGGGAGCTCCCACGGGAATGTGGGGACTCGGTGGTGCCGTGTCCCGGGGCTGAGCCATGCAGGGCTGTGCTGGGCACACAGCTGAGGGACTACAGCTCCCACAAAGCTCCCTGGCAGCACAGCCCCTGCAGAACTCTTCCGTTTTTGGCTGTAGTATTTTGGCTTTGGGAAAAAAAAAAAAAAAAAAAAAAAGTGCTTTTTGATTCAAAGTGAAGAATTTAAAGCACAAACTGCTGCTATTTGCAAATAAAAGGGTAAAAAAACCTCTGTTAGAAAACAGTGGGTGCAATGATTGTCAGCGGCTCCAAAACAGATCATATTCCTGCTCAAATTGCTGCGGGTTGACGAGGAAGGATGGGGATGTGTGGGATGAGGAGATTAATGAGAACTTAATTTTTAAGGCTGTTTTAAAGCAGGCTGGAGGGATGGCGGAGCTGTGGGAGCCAGAACCTCGTGGCAGAGGAGGGCTGGGTGCTGAGCAGGGCTGGTGCTGAGCAGGGTTGGTGCTGAGCAGGGTTGGTGCTGAGCAGGGTTGGTGCTGAGCAGGGTGGGCACTGCCCTGGCTCCCGAGTGCTGCCATTCTCCACAGCCGAGCGCAGGAACAGCTCCGGAGATGTTCCGCTCCCCCTGTCAATGTGTACTTGGGGAGTCCTTAATCCACGGGTCGCTGACGTGATAAACAATAATGTCTCTTTTGGAGCTGTTACGACTTATCATGTTAATGGGCACTTAGGGAGCCTTTAATTGGTGATTTGTGCATGCACTGTCACAAAATTTTAAAACACATTTACCATCATTTCTGGGGTGTTTTAGAAGCACCAGTTCACTACGCTGAGAGATGAACAAGCAAACCCACCTCGAGTCCCCTGCCCCGCCTGCTCGCCCACGTTATCAGGCTTTATCTCAGGAAAGGGCTCCCGTGCCTTTGTAAAACCAAAGGTAGTGGCACCAAGAAGTTCTTCTGGCCAAGCTGCTCTGGCAGTGAGCCTGGTAGGTCCCGGGAGGTCACTCACTGTGGTTTGCCCCTCCAGCAGCAAACTGCTCCTGCAAGGGATTCCCTGCAGTGTCAGGAGCACAGGTTAAAAAGTCGTAATGCCAAGAGCTCTACGAAGATCCATCCCAAAGGTCTCATCCCTCGTATCTGGGGTTGAATAGCAAGCTAAAGAAACTTGAATAGCAAGCTAAAGAAACATTCCTCACTACCAGGAACTGTCTCTGCTCTGCCCACCCTGAGGCAAAGGGCTGAGCTGGGGAATAGTTCCTGCTCTCGCACTGGGGTCACTGGTGAGCTGAGCCACCTGCAGCCACGCAGAGCCCAGAACTGCGGGTTCACCCTCAGGAGCAGCTCGCCCTCATGGGGACACTCACCCCACAGACACCAGACTCCACTCCAAGGCCCACGGGGGGTTTGGTTGTGGCACCCCCAGCACCTGCCAGGACCGTGGGTGCCACTCCCAGGGTGGGGAGTGCCAGTGCCGGGAGAAGCTGTAATTAACGGCACCTGTCAGGGCTGTCAAGTTCTTCGTCATTAGGAATAAAGCATGTCAATGCCTAATTAAAATTCTGCTGATTTTTGAAGCAGTGCTTCCCAATGAGAGCTCCCGTCTGCAGCGATGGATCCTCTCAGCCCGGTGCCCTCGCTGTCTCCAGGTGAGTTCATGTCTCACTCTTCCCAGCTCTATCTTTTTCCCTACCTTCCCTCCCAGCCCGGCTGGTTCCAGGAGCGGATTGAGCCAGAGGACTGTAACTGATGGAGTTTCCATAGCAATGCTCTTCGTCACCGCCGTGCCATTTCCAGCTCTGCCTCCAGCAGATCATACTCGGCTTTCTGTTGATCCAAGGAGCTGACTGGGAGCAGCCCAGAGAGCTGCTGGCACCCAGAGCCTGGCAGAGCTGGTGTGGGCACTGCCTCAGCAGCCACCAACACCCAGGAATACACCCTGGTTCTCTCTAACCTTGCTGCCACACATTCTCAACCTGCAAGGAAACATCCAGAACAAAAGAATGGAATCCATCACCTGGGGCTCAGCACTGACCCTGATGCAGTCCCTGTGGGGAGCCGGCCCTGGGGGTCACCCCTTTGTTCCCATTCCCTCTGGCAGGTGGGGAGGGGGCATCAGGAGCTGCTCAAAGGGGTCCCTTACATGTGCTGCATGTCACACGTGCTCACCTGAACGAGCTGGAATGAACAGGGGCTTCCAGGGAATGCTGAGTGCTGGGTGTTGTCCTGCCAACGTGAGCTCGTTCGACTGAGCATCATTTGGCAGCTCGAGAGGGAAAGAGCCTGATAGAGTCTGAAAAATTCATTGAAACGTTGGGTTCCAGCCAGAGAGAAAACATCGCTGAATGGCAACATAAAAGGAAATTGTCCCATAACATTCCGAGAGCACTTCAGTATTTGTCCTCTTTATTTTAAAGTGTCGAGGATCTTTGGGAAACACTCTGGAATGGGACTTTTATAGATGGTCTAAATTAAACTTCACTTAATATTATAAGCAATAAATCCTCATTGTCAGGTTTTGTTTAGCGGGTATAAAAATGATTGGTGGGAGCTGTAGCTTTTCCCGAGACTGGAAGATCAGTGTTCTCACTGTGCAGTCTGTCCCCAGCTGCCAGACGTGTCCCCGGCATGTGAGACGTGTCCCCAGCCCTGGGCACATCCCAGCAGCTCTGCAGGCACCTGTGCAGGTCATCTCCACACTCCAATCCTGCAGAAAGAGGGGACAGGAGGCTCCCAAACTTCTGGGACAGATGCTCGTTCTCATGTGATTCCAGGAGCTGGAGCTTTGAGGAAACCAAGAGCTTCTTTGAGGGAAGACCCCAGGCAGCCACAGGCTTTGGAGACTCCGAGGGGTACAGGAGGCTGGGAGCTGCTGTTTGGGGTCTGTCATGGAGGTGAGTGCTGAGAGTAGCAGGGAAATTCCCCAGACACCACAGCCCAAGGACACCCCGGGCTCTATTTTCAGCTGGTGGGAGACAAGTAAAACAAACAATAGCATTGAAATGGGAGATACCTTTCCTTGCTTGAGATTTCTGCTTTGACTGGAGTTAAGGAAACACATTTGGTCATTTTATAATGTGGGATTTTTTGTTTAAACTCTCTCAGTATCTCTAGGCTTTGGCCACCTGCCCCTTGAGTCCAAAAATCTGTGTCTCTTTGCTTGGGGATTGAGCCGGTTGCTGTGGCTGTGCCACTGCTGTCCCCAGCTGCCTTTCCATGGAAAGGAATTTCCGGGAATTTCTTCATAGGAAGGGTTGTCAGGCATTGGAAGGGGCTGCCCAGGGAGGTGGTGGAGTCACCACCTCTGGAGGTGTCCAAGGAATGACCGAACGTGGCACTCAGTGCTCTGGGCTGGGAGACAAAGTGGGAATCGGGCACAGGTTGGACTCGATGGTCTTGGAGGGCTTTTCCAACTTGAATGATTCCAGGATCCTGGAATCCTGACTCTGAGCAAGTGCAGCGCTGACACCCTGGCGAGAGGAGGGGGCCTCATTTTTCTGGAGCCTGCCCAGCAGCATCTGCCAGCAGCCTTTAAAATGATAAAACCCAATTTAGTGCCGTTTATGACGGAGGAATAAGAGAAATCATGTAACAATTACGGGAGATTTACCCCCTTCTATATATTTGGGCTGAAGGTGGCATTTCCAGCGACATCCCAGCTGTGCTGCCGGGCCACGCCACGGCAGAGGGGATGCAATTTCAGGAGAGATCTTTAGGTGCAAATTGATTTTGCCATGAATATTTATGCAGCGTGCGAGGCTGCGCGTGTGCGGCGGAGGGCGGGGGCGNTTTTTTGGGGGGGGGGGGGGGGGGGGGGGGGGGAAATGCGGGGCTCGGCGTGGGATGCCGGAGCAGCCGCTCGCCCTCCTTTCGCCTGGAATAATAATTGGAATATTTATAATCTCCCCGTGGCCGCGGTGCTGGCGGGGAGGGGTGTTCCTGGTGCCGGGAGGGCCGCGGGGCGGTGGCGGGGCCGGCCCTGCGGCTGATTTGGAATGCGCAGAGCATCCCTGTGCCGCGCGGGCCCCGGCAAGAAACCCGGGAAAGACAAGAAAAATGAAGGCAGGCGCAATCTCATTTTCTGAGGGCTGCAAGTCAGCCAGGAAATGGCTATTATTCCATCGACACTGTCGGTATTAAGTTATTTCCTTCACTAAATACGAGAATGTTCATGAATATCTATTGAGTTCCAGGTACTGGCGGCTCCCAGCACTGCGGCTCGCTGATTGTGGCTTTATATTCCTCCGACAACACACCTCAATCTCACATTGAAGTGAAAGACAATAGTATTTTAAATTGGTTAATAAATCTCTAGATTGATGCTCCTGGAAGGCCCAGGAACTTCATCTCTATTACACGAATAAAAGTGATAACATTTTAACCACTGAAGTGCTAGGAATTTGGGAAGCTCCTTCCCAATGCCCTTCACAGGGCGGCCACCACAGCCCTGCCTTTGGGGACAAAGTGCTGGGTTTAGAGCCACGAATCCTGTCCAGGCAGGGCGAGGTGATCACCCTGGCTTGGCTCCTTCTGCCTTCCTCAAGCCTCTCCTGTGGCCCATATAAGGAGTGGAAAATTCCCTTTTAACACCAAAATGGAAGCTCGCCCATGGCCCTGATGGGAGCCTTATTTGGCTCTGGGGATTCCTGTGCACCTCATCCTGAGCCGGCAGCGTCCCTGTGCCCTTCCCAGGAGGAAACGTGCATGGATACGCCGCGCTGAGCACAGCCAGCCACGCCGTGTGAGTGCCACGTGTGCCACGTGTGCCACACTGTGCATGGTGGTGACACACACGCACAGTGTCACCATGGTGGTCACACACACACACACACACACACACACAGTGTCACCATGGCGGTGACACATACACACAGAATGTCACCGTGGCAGTGACACACACACACACACACACAGACATGGTGTCACCATGGCAATGACACACACAGACACTGTCACCATGGCAGTGACACACACACACACAGTGTCACCATGGCGGTGACACACACACAAACGGTGTCACCATGGCGGTGAAACACACACACACACACAGACACTGTCACCATAGCAGTGACACACACACTCACAGAGTGTCACCATGGCTGTGGCGCGCACACACACACACACACACACACACACACAC
>VZRV01007970.1:833788-851329 GCA_013398115.1 Falcunculus frontatus | reverse complement strand
TCACCATGGCAGTGACACACACACACACAGAATGTCACCATGGCAGTGACATACTCACAGACACTGTCACCGTGGCAGTGACACGCACATACACAAACACTGTCACCATGTCTGTGGCACACACACACACACACACACGGTGTCACCATGGCAGTGACACACACACACACAGACACTGTCACCATGTCTGTGGCACACACACCCCACCACACAGTCCCGGATGGCTGCACCGGCCCCGCCGCTCCCCCTGCCCCGTTCCCGCTCCCCCGGGGCTCCCGTGTCCCCCACCCCGCCCCAGCCGGGGCTGAGCTGTGCTGGAGCTGCCGGTGAAATGTCAGTGGGCAATTTTCCGCTCCTCTCCTCCTCCACATCTCCTTTTGTTCGTGTGCTGGGAAGCAGAGCGTGATCCCTGCCTGGGTCCTGGCCGGGGTGGGAGGTGCAGGATGTGGCCCCAGGCTCGTGGTGCCGAGCACACACTGACCTGTGTCCTGTGCTTGGCACCACCAGTGCCACCACTAAACAGAATTTGGAAGAAATAAAGTCCTCTTACTTCTATGAATTCTTATAAATTATAAGGAAATGAGAATATTTTAATATCAACCAGAGTATTTCAAGTACAAAGAGCTGTTCTGAAAATGTATTGAATATTTTTCCACTGATGTTTAGTGTCTGTAAGATTCCTCGGGGAGTTTACAACAAGTGGAATACTTAAGGATATAGTGCCATAGGTTCTTTCAGTATTTTCTTTTCAAGGAAAGTAACCTCTGAATTATCTAGGAAGTACATGAACAACATGAAAGGAAGATTATGCACAGAAAGAAAAAAATATGCAGAGAATTCAATTATGCAAAAAAAGTGATGTGCTTTGCTTAATTCCCCAAACACATCCCACGCAGTAGTCACGGCAGCAGCCCTCGGTGCATGCAGACGAGGTTTCCAGGTCACCCTCCCTGGCTCTTTCTGATCATGCCTTGTTCCCACTGCTCTGTATTGCGGGGCTGACAGGATCAGTGTTCATTTATGTCCTTTTCCTGTGCTGTGCTGGAGCGGGGGACCCAGTGAGACCCAATTCTGGAGAGACTCTGGGTGGAAAATCCCCCCATTTCTGGTGCTCTGGCTCTGGGGATCCAGGGCAGATGGGTCACAAGACCCTGGATGGGAGAGGAGGTGCTGGGAGTTCCCTATCCGGCTGCCCTATCCTTATTTCCAGCACCGAGGCACTTCCCAAACCCGCCATGGCCCATTTGGAAGGTTTATTTTCCAGCACAGCACCGGCTCCCAGCCTCCGGCACATCCCTGTGTGGTGCAGCTGAGGAGCTGCTCTGGCTTTTGGGGACCCTGGTACCCCCCCGACTGCCCTCCCTGCTCCTGGCACCACACTGTGCACCCCTGGGATTACTCTGTGAGGGTGGGGAGGCACTGGCACAGGGTGCCCAGAGAAGCTGTGGCTGCCCCGTCCCTGGAAGTGCCCAAGGCCGGGTTGGACGGGGCTTGGAGCAGCCTGGGATAGTGGAAGGTGTCCCTGCCTTGTAGGGGTGGAATGAGATGAGCTTTAAGCTCCCTTCCAACCCAGTCCAGCCTGTGATTCCATGATTCCACGAACTTCTGCCGATGGAGGGACCCTGCGGAGCCTGGCGGGTCCCCACTTTCCCAGGCGGGCTGAGCCCAAGGACTTCTCCTGCCCCTCTGGCACTCCCCACTTGGCAACCAGCACGGAATAATTCCCACTTGGCAGTGCTGGGGCTGCTTCTCTCTGGGTTCATTACTCTGCAGACACTGCCACTCGCAGCCCTGCAGTGGCACAGCCGCTGCTCCTCCAGCGAGGTGACCCGGGGGTGCCACACTCTGGGGACCGGGGAGTGTCCCCAGGGCAGGGCTGCACCCTCTCATTGCTGCCCAGAGCTGGGGCATGAAATTCCGGGTCCATCCCTAAAAAGATGGGCAGGGTGGTGGGTGCAGGGTGCGGGGCACAGGGGGAACCAACCAGGGCCGGGCTGAGCTGACACAGGGACGGGTTTGTTTGTTTGTTTGTTTGTTTGTTTGTTTGTTGATACATTTGCATCGAGTCTTGGACAAAAGATAAAGTATCTTCTCCGAATTGAATGGCATGAATTATTCCAACCAAACTCACTAATTAAGACCTCATTAGCAGCCCAAATTTGTGATAGATCAGCAGTGGACTTGGCGCAGTGGTTTAATTTAATGATTTCTTGCATTACTTTGTTAATCATCTTTAGTCTGATTTAATTTATGCCAATGTTACTATTCTAATTTCTAATTAAGGCATTGATGGCAGGGACACCACCACCACCACCCCCCAAGAATTCCAATCACGGATAATGCAGAAGCAATCCGGGTTCTTATTTCCTGGGGTGGGTGGGTGCGTGGGGGGCTCCTCCTCACTCCCAGCCTGGCCCACAGCCCCACGTCTGGTCCAGCTGGGATTTTTCCCAGTGTCCCGATGGCTGAGTTGATCCCAGAGTCCTGCAAAACTCGGGATCCTGCTGGAAGGTGCCACCACTCCGGGATCGCTGTTCCGTTGGGAAGCGTCGGCGCGGACTCGGTCACAGCAAATCCGAGAGTTTGCAGGGGAGAACATCTGCTAATGCAAAACATTTATGCCAGTCGATATAAATTTATTTAGTGCAATAAATGACATAATTGAATTTTTATCTCCTTAATATATTTCCCTAAAATAACGAAGATTTGGAGTGTCCCTGGCCCACAGATGTCTTTCATGGGGACGTATTTCCTGTACTATTACACTTGTATAAATCTGACATTTAAAGAGTTTAATAAATGAGCAGTTGTTTGACTTGTTTCACTTTCAATACATTCTGGTGGATTAATAAAATGTATTTCAAAAGGAAGCTCGATAGAACACGCTATAAAAATTCGTGATTTATTAGCGATACATTCGCTATTAGTTGGGACAGATACTCAAAATGTCATTAAGGTTAAAATAATAATCAATCAAACTAATTAGACCCTATTTTTCATATGCAAATATAATTAAGCATCCATTTCTCAATAACTTTAAAGAGAATTACTGAAGCTGCACAAAGTGTGCCGAGTCCTTACTTGAGCTAATGAAATGGCAGCGCCCTCCCTGCATATGCAAACAAAATTGATTAACTGCTCTGAGCTTGGCTTAATAACCCAGGAGGGGCTGGGGGAGCGGGGCCGAGGGCTGGGGGTGTCACTGCCCTGCCCACCCCCCAAATTCCTGCTTTCTCGGGAGCTGGGCTCAGCTGGGATGCAGGATCATGGCACGGATCCTACAGGTACCACCATCTGCAGCCCTGCCTCACCCGTGTTTGCTGATGTTTTTTCACTCTGACTGGTTTTTTTCCAGGGAAAAAACACCATTTTGTTATGAGAAGGGTTAATAAGAGATGTTTATTTATGAACTCGGCATATTACTGTTGCATAATTTGAATACAGTGCTATGAGCTTTTTTTATTGCCTGCTATAATTTCATTTTTAAAGCTTCCCCTATGCCATACTTTACAAATGATATCGCAAACAAGAAATAAATTCTGTTTTGCAGCTGTGCTAACTATATTTACCCATGGGATACACTATTTTGTCCTTGACATAAATCCCCCGGGATTTCACTCGGAATTACTTTGGCACGCCACATTCCCTGCATCAGGGTATTGTGCACCAAGTCTATCACCGGGCTCTGGCGGAGCCGCCGGATCGCTGCGGAGAGAAAGAGGCACTTGTTTAGCATATTACCATGAAAATCAGTCAACTCGCACATTAACGATTGTCAGGGAACCCGGGAGAGGGAAATAAGGGAAATAACTGCGGATTAAACCAGCAAGGATCCCCCAAGCAGCAGCGGAGGGGGCGGGGGGTGATGCCCTCCAGCCCAGCACACCCTGAGCATCACCTGCCGCTGTTGTGCCCAAATATCCCCGGGTCCTCCCGGTGTCCCCATCCCTCTGCAGGGCGGGGGATCGGTCTGGCTGTATGTAAGCCCGGTTTTAGGGTTTTTTTTTCCAGAATTTACAGCCCCTCGAGGTTTTTCCTGCCGCTGCCCCGCTGCAAACAGGCAGGTCCTGCCCGCCGGCCCCACGGCTCCCTGCCAGCTCTGCTCCTGCACAGCCTCAAGGTGCTCAAACCACCTCTGGATACGGATCCTGCTGCTAATTGGGGCCTCATTTTCTGCAGGTGTCAGGCTCCAGGACATCAGGTTTAATGGAATTCAGCTCCCCCCGCTCCGCGGCGCCGGCGGAGGCACCGGAGCTGCCAGGGAAGGGGGTCTGTGGCTGGCACGGGGCGGGAGCGTGGTGGAGCTGACACTGTCAGCAGCTCTCCGGGGACAGGCGTATTTTTGTCGATCATGTAGCATCAGGTTCTCGTGTCACCGCGTTACGGAGCTTGATGGCACTTAATACACCATGACAAGGTGTAACATCAGAAATGGAACACAAAATGAGATCAAACGGCATCCCGGTCCCCAGAGGGCCCGATCAAATCCGAGGGATGGAAATTTGAAGGGGGAAAAAAAAAATGCAAACTCTACCCTCCACAGAAACCTTTAGAATCCCATTAGCCTGGGCAGCCACAGCTGGGCTGGGCTCCCGTGGGGAGGAGGATGTGGGACCTGTGGAGGGGAGGTCTCACCCCATCCCTGCAAGCCACAGGGCCTGAAGACCTCCCAAGCACCAGCCTTGCAGTGGGGAGCAGCTCCAGACCCCTGCTGGAGTGGGGACACCCTCAGCTCCTGGGGTTGGGAGTCAAACCACAGCCGTGTCCCCTCACAGGGATGAGGAGGGTGATCCCGAGGAGGGGACCCCCAGAACAAAGTCCTGCCTCACTTTTTTGGGTGTCTGCAGGCAGTAGCTGATCCAATGGGCATTGTCCAGGGAAGGTGTTTCTTGGGAGGGACCCTGATGGCAGGTTCTGGCCCTACAGACAGGCTCCTTCAGGAAAGCCTTAAGGACAGAACACCTCAGGGAAGTTAAAAAAAAGGATAGTTTTTCACATATCTCAGCAATTTTGAGAAGAGGAAAGAAGCCATTTTTCAGCGAAGAAGAGCGCTTTTCATTTGGAAAATGTTAACCAGATGTTTCCAAGAAGTACGTCACGGAAAGAGTGACTGAGGTCCCTGGTTGGGACTAACCCTGGCCCCAGGGAGCTGTGGGGCTGAGCTGTGGGGCTGAGCTGTGGGGCTGCTCGGGCTGCAAACAAAGGCAGATGAGCTTGGGAAGGCACCAACTCCCACTGCCCCCGGCCTGGGATGGAGGGTGGGATTGCAGACACCTGAGATTCAGGCCAGGGGACCATTTTTTCCCTGCAAATGGCCACTGGCACCACATCAGCAAACACCTGCAGAGGAGTTTGTGTATCCCTCTGCTCCTGAGCCACGCTCCAGCAGAGCCTGTGGTGCTTTGGGAGCGGGGCAGCAGCGCCAGAGCCCGTTAGTGCAAATTAGGAGCAAACCCAGAGCATCTGTGCTCCGATGCTCTGTCCCTTGGATATTTTTCCTAATGGCAAAACCTAAATCCAATCAGGACAAAAGGCCGAGGCAGCATCTAAACGAGAGGCTCATCACTGCACAGGGTCGTGGAGCGGGGAAATGAGGAGTTTTCAGCCTCTGGCTGCACCCAGGGCCATGAGAATCAGCAAATCGTTAATAGGGCTGAACCCCCGTGAGCAGCCCAAGGGAGAAACCTGCCAGAGGAGTCTCCTGTGCTGAGCCCAGCCCCTGCCATGTCCCTGCTGGTGGCCACCAGGTCCCCTGACCCCTGCCTGCCCCAAAGGACAGCGGCACTGACCATGAGGGGATGCTGGGGATGAGATGAGACCCAGACTGGGCAGAGGGGCTGCCAGGTTAATACTGCAATTAGTTGACTTTGTCAATTTATAGTGAGTTACTTTTCCTTTGGGTGCTCAGTCTGTCCATCTCTCCACTCACCCACATTGGCGCCATCTCTCTTCTTGCCCTCAGAGTGTCTGGCACAGGTTGCCCAGAGCAGCTGTGGCTGCCCCATCTCTGGAAATGTCCAAGGCCAGATTGGATGGGTTCTGCTGCTGCTGGGCAAGGTCTGCTCCAAACAGCCCCCAGCCTCACCCTACACAGCTCCAGGACCCTCCCAGCAGCATTTCTGGGGCCCGTTTGCACAAACTTTGGGAGCAGCAACACCCACCCTGTCCCAGGACAGGGGAGGGCAGTGGGGTGACCCAGGGATCCACTGGAGACCTCAGCAGATGGTGTGACAGAGCTCCAATTCCTCTGGGAGAGGGCCTGGGAGATGCCTGGGAGATGGATGCCTGCTGGGGTGGGCTCCCACAGTCATGTGTCTCCATTTCATCACTAATACACACAATTAATAAACTTAATTACACGTAAAATTGCGGCAGCTGAAAAATGAGTGCAATTCCTTCTCCTCCAGCTTCACACCAGGCCTTCGGCGAGGACGAGGGGTGCAAAGGTGTCCCTGCAGCCCCCTTTGCCTTCAGCAAACCTCTCCCCCAGCCCCTGGCCGGGTCTCCAGCACCATCAGAGCTGCCTGGGAAGGGACATTTCTTTGTGTCTGTGATGTGCTGCTCCCGCACAAAGTGATCAATTCCTGTGTGCTGGAGGATTAAATGAGTCCATGAGGCAGAACATCGCCCTGTGCAGGCAGCGCTGATCCCTGACACCCTGCACGGATCCCTGACACCCTGCAAGGATCCCTGACACCCTGCACGGATGCCTGACACCCTGCACGGATGCCGGAGCTTGGGACAGGAGAGGGATGTCTGTCCTGGAGAGGGATGTGTGCACGCAGGGACATCGGGGCTCTGCAGGGCTCTCCCTCCGGGTGGGGCTGTGGTGGGAAGGCAAGAGAGACACGCGGTTGTGTCACTGTCACCTCGCACAGGTGCGAGCAGCCGGCGCCAGGACGCCGGGAGGGTCCGGAGCTCTTCATGGACCAGCGCTTCCAGTCACCTCGTGCAGAGGAGAAGGGGTTAACGGCTCCCCTCGACGCCGCAGCACCGAAGTTCATTACTTTTGCTAATTACTTTGGAGCCAGTGGTTCAGCAGCTCGTGGAAAATGCATCTCCTTGTGATGGATTCGTCGCCTGCTGTGACCGGCTTGTGTCGGGGTGTCGGGGCAGGGGCTGCACCCCACGCTGGCTGCGGGGCACGGACACCAGCACCTGCCACCAAACGGGCTGTCCCCGTGCCTGGCCGCAGTCCCAGGGGGCTGGTCCCAACCCCAGAAGCTTCAGGGCCCTGCTGTGGGTCTGGAGCTGCCGTGTGACCTCAGCCCCGGGTCACCAGGAGAGCCAAAGGGGGTCAGGAGGCAGCGAAACGGCAGGGACTGCACAGGTGAGGGCTTCCACTCCTCGTGACAAACTCCTCGAATCTTCAGAGCACAAACATGGGTGCTGTAGGATAAATTAAACACACCCTGTTAATGCCGGTGACACCGGAGAAGCTTCACTTTCCCAGGTAACGGATATCGCCATAAGTACTTCGCAACCATATGGTGATTATGTTTAATAAAGGACATTTTCTGTAATTAAACAGTTTTATTAAGGCATTATTAGCCCTTTAAGTTGAAAAATAGCCGAGCAGAGGTGTAATAGAGGTGCTAGCATCTGTATGGGGTGAGCAGATGGAGGGGAAGCTCCACCCTTGTGCCGAGAGGCGCGGGCGGTGCGAGGCTTGGCTGGCAGCGGTGACATGTGGCACCTCGTGTGTGTCACTGCCGGGCAGCTCCGGGCACGGCTGGTCCTGCTCGCTGCCAGCACGGGGGCTCAGGACGCTGCTGTGCTGGTCCCCCCTGGCACTCAGAGCGCAGCCGGGACACTGCCACACCACACCGGCAGCTCCCCTTCCCCTGCGATCTGAATAATTCAGCCTGGCCTCCTCCTGGGCACTGCTGTTTCCAGCGCAGGCACATCAGCCCGGGCAGCCTGTTAGGAGGGCCCTGGGCTGCTGCCTCCACCTGTAAATCAGGATTAATGAGACTGCGGAGGGAGCTCCAAGCCCAGCTCGGCTCCGCTGGCAGCTTGTGCCAGGCTGGAAGCGGGGGCTGCCTCTGTGTCCCCGGGCAGTGGCGGTGCCAGCACCCAGCCCTCACCCTACGCTGCTGTGGGCCCTCTGCTGAGGTGTCAGGGCTGTCCCACGGGGCACAGCCTGTGCCATCACAGCCCTGGCAGTGCCACAAGGCTGGGGGTGCCTGGCACATGTCACAGCAGGGAAACGGCTGACCCGAGGGTGGGATCCTGCATCAGCCTGGCAGCCAGAGGGCCGGGTTGGAGCATCCTCTTTGGGAAAGGGCCTTGGCAAGTGCCACGGCAGAGCCGTGGTCTGGCAGCAAAGGTCTGCTTCCAGCTGCCCCTGCCCCCTCTGTCTGGCACTCATCATCCTCTCAGCCTGAGGCTGCCCTGGGAACGGGCTGAGGGGGGGATGAAGCCCTGGGGAGAGCTGCCCCTGCCATGCTGTGCCCTCGCTCTGCAGGAGGGGTGGGCAGGTGAGGCTGGAGGGATCCTGCAGCACCGGCGTCACACCTGCTGCAGCTGTGCAGCCGTGAGGAGGTGCAGGGCTTGTGTCAGACCCTCCCCAGCTCAGAAAAAAGGATCCGTGGGCACTGCCAGGGGCTCGTGCCAGCGCTGACCAGAGGGGAGGGAGCCGTGACATTGCCGGGAACGGTTTTTTCTCCATCTGAATTTGTGCGGCCTGTCCTCTAATCATTTGTACGTTATCCATCATCCCCTGCCTCCCGTCCCTGCTGTCGCACAGCTCCAGGCAATCCATCTTACAGTTAAAAAATTGTCTCTCTTACACAGGGGCTTTCAAACAAGACAAATAGAAAGAATAAGATCTGGTATTGAGATGCTGTGTACAGGGTGAGATACATAAAGCGGCGGGTAAGAGATGCCATCTGATTGTCGGGAGCAGATCTACGGCGCTGTCAGCGTGCCATGGTCCCTCCGTGGGGGACAGGCAGGATTCAGACTCCTCTCTGCCACATTCCTGGGGATCCAAGCAGGATTTGGCCCCAGTTGAATGGCACCATCTCCTCTGGCACGGGAGATCCAAGCAGCCCCAACAGCCCCAGCTTGGGCACCACGCAGCCACTCAGCCATCCTCAGGGGTTTCCCAGCATCTGAGGGCTAAGTCTGGCAGCCTGGCACAGAGCCTGGCACTGAGCCCTCCTGTCTGACCTCCCAGTCCTCTGGGACTGATCCTATTCCTGCTGCTGCTGCTGTGATCCTGTTGTGACACCCCTCAGGGATCTGGAGCTAAATTATGGTTGGTGCAGGTCGTGTTGGGCATGAGAGGCAGGAAGACAGCACCCGGAGCTGAGCCAGAGCCAGGTGGGAACTGGGGCACGGGGAGCAGCACAGACCTGACTGCTGGGGCAGAACCAACCTGTTCCTGGTACCTGCAGAGGTGGACCTGCCCTGTGCTGAACTCTTCCTGAAGAGGCTGAGTGCTGCCTTCAGAAAGTCACTCTGATTCCCGAGCTCTTCCCTGGGCAGAACACTCCTGGCTGGCCAATGCCATGGGCAGTGGTGCCCTTGGTGGCTGTGCCATGCTGTGTGTGCCAGGCTGATGGGGATCTTTGCCACAGCCTGCATGTGACTCCATCAGTTGTCACGTTATTAAAATGCTGATGAGCCCACGATCACCCCAGGGAAGAAAAGGAGGGGAGAGGGTGCCTGTCAAGCACCCCCGAGATCCAAAGGTTTCGTGCTCAAACACTCCTGCTTTAGGCAGGGTGGATAAATCCCTGCTCAGAGCCTCTCAGAGCCTGTGCACGCTCAGGATGCTGAAGAATCAGGATGAAACACTCAACATTCCCCTCCCAGGCTGGTTCCTGGGAGTGTGGGTGCCCAGGGAGCAGCAGTGGGAGCTGTGCCAGTGCCGGTGCCAGGGGAGCGGTGACGCTGCGGCTCCGTGGCAATGCAGAACTCGCTTCTTCCTTGCTCCCTAATGAGACAAAATAAATTTACGTGGTGCTGTATCCCCCCCTCCCTCCCCTCCCCTCGCTGAGGCGAAGGCATCTGACGGTGGTTTAGACAACCCCGGCTCTCGCCTGAGCCGCCACGCTCCGAGCTGCCTGCATTTTTATGAGCTGACTTGTTATATGGGGTGGAAGTATGCAAAATATGTCAAGCCCAAGCAGAGATTTGAATCAGAATGACTCTAATTACTTGTAATAATTTTTTTGTATTCCAACATAAAACAATGTTTAAAAAAAAAAAAAAAATTCCATTACAATAGTTAAAAGACAAATCATTTAGTGAGTCCCTCACTTTATCGCTTTATTAGACAATTTCCTTTGCCACATTTGGAACATGAGGCTGGGTGATTGCCCAGGGCTATTCCAGTGCAGGCAGCACCGACAGAGAGTTCATCCTGTCATTAGTCAAACACCATCACTGCAGGACCAACGGCCTTGTCAAATTAGACACCATCTCCAGGCGTCAGCGTGGCACCAAATTGGGAGGAAAATTGGGTTCTCTCCCTTCTCTCCTTCCTTTTTTTCATCTCTAAAATAAGCCAGTTTGATTCTTCCTTTGGGTGAGCCCCAGCGTGGGATGTGTGAGCAGGGATGGACCCAATTTACTGCCACTGGTGTGATCCCTGGGGATTCTGTGCAGCTGGGAGCTGACGTGGGCGACAGGAAGAAATTCTCCACTAAGAGGAAAAAATTCTTCACCTTGCACTACACCAATTTGCTCCAAGCCCTGTCCAGCCTGGCCCTGAGCACTTCCAGGGATGGGGCAGCCACGGCTTCTCTGGGCAAACTGTGCCAGGGCCTCACTGCCCTCTGAACTTCTTCCCAACATCAAACCTAAATCCTCTTTTCGTTTAAAACCGTTCCCTCTTTCCCTATCGCTACCTGCCCATACCACTCTCCACCTCTTTTATAATCCCTTTTAAGCACTGGAATGCCTGGAAAACCATAGGGATTGTCTGTGCCAGAGCCAGGGCAGGACCCATGCCCCCCACCCTGCCCACACCCACATCAGCAGCACCTTGCTGGGGTCTGGCAGCCGCCCTGCGCCCCGGGGGCTGCTTGGGGGATGTGACCCCCATGTCCCACTGGAAGATGCTGGGCAGGACTCCTTTGATGCCTTAGGTTTTAACTTTTATTTTTTCAGATTCTGTACTGCTTAGAGTGTAACTCTGAAGTTCCTTGTAGCCTGTAATTCCTGCTCTCTCGTACTGGGTAGACATAACAAAGCCTCTCCGGGCTTTGCCTTCAAGGACAGCCAGGCTGTTTTTAGGCCCAAAATGTGTAAACCAAAGATTCTAAGGGGGGCAAGCTGAGGGGAGTTACATCATTAAACTGGGGCTTTAATTGGAGAATTAACCCTGATATGCAAATGATCCAAACCTATAAAAGTGTGAAGAACTCATGACCTGTCATCCATCTTGGGGTCCAATTTTTGGAAGCAGCCTCTGGCTCCCCCAGGGTGTACCTTGAAGGCCCTTCAAATAAATACCTATCTTTATTCCCTTACTCTTGTCTAGTCTCTGTTTCTAGGTGGCTGGAGGAGGCATCACCCTGACCCCGGGGGTTTGGCCCCATCCCGGTGTGGACGGGGCTGTCCCACGGTCACCGAGAGCTCCAGCGATTGTCAGCGCTGCCACCCCGGCCGTGGCTTTGGGCAGATGAAGCAAGTTGCTCATTGCCTGTGACATAATTTAGATGAATGGGGTGGGTAATCCATCAGGCAGAGAGCCCCGCGCAGCCGGGGGGGATCCCATTACCTTACACGTGTTAACAGCCCAACTCCTTTGTACAAACAACAAAGTGGCGCTCCTGAAAAGCCCGATTTTCCCTCATTGTCTGCGGGAGGAGCGGCGGGGTCGGCGGTGATGGATGGTGGCGCTGCCGGAGGGGCGGGACGCGGCCGTGCCGTGGGGGAAGAGGGACACCGTGTGGGGACACACCGCGACACCGCCGCGCCGGCACACCTGGGGCAAGGCGGAGCAGCACGGAGCGGTGGGAATGTCTGGAACCCCGAGAGCCTGCCAAGGATTGCTGGGAACAGCGCGCTGTGAGAAAGAACGGGATGCGGCTGGAGGAAAGAGCCGCAGGGAGGGGGGGCAGCACTTTCCAGGACAAATATCCTTGTTTTGGCTCCTGGAGATAAGCGCAGGAGCAGGAATCGGGTGAGAAGCAGCGTGGGGTGTAGAAGGGAGATCTTTTTGCTCTCTACAACTCCCTGGAAAGGGATTGGGGCCGTCTGGGGGTCGGGCTCTTTTCCCGAGCAACAAATGACAGGAGAAGAGGAAACAGCCTCCGGAAGAATTTCTGCACGGAAGGAGTGGTCAGGCCTTGGAAGGGGCTGCCCAGGGAGGTGGTGGAGTCCCCATCTCTGGAGATGTTCAGAAAACGTGTGGGATGTGGCACTTGGGGACACAGGTTAGGGGTGAGCAGGGTGGTGAGGCTGGGTTGATGGTTTGACTTGATGACCTTGACGATCTTTCCTGGGCACCCCAGCTCACAGGGACCCCCAGACTGGCACCCCTGGGCACCCTTGCTCGTGGAAACCCTCCAGATATCCCAGCTGGAACCATCTCCAGGAGCTGAGGCCTCTCTGGGGTCTTGGGGCAATGTGATCCCTGTGCCAACAAGGACGCTTCCCCCATGCCAAGCCTTCATCCTGTGAAAGGTCATGTCCCTCAGGAGAGTCCTTAAAACCAGCTTCCAAAGCCACTTCTTGCTCCTCAACTCCCCACCAGGAGCATTATCCCTTAATTGCTGCATTTATCCAGACTTATTCTGTATATCTCCCAATAATGAGTATATTAGAGATGTAATTATTGCTGTCATAAACGTAATAGTGACAAAACAAGAATTGAAATAGTGGCAATGAGAATAATTCACCATTGCAATTAATAGTGCCCTGCTTAGTTAATATGTCACCGCTTCCAATAAATGCTGTCATTATCCCATTACTAATTCCGTGGTATAATAATTATTGAGGTCATAATTAAGTGTCTATAGTCATCGTGAGGTTGGGATGGCTGGGAGGATGCACGGAATTCACAGGATCTTTGCTTTCCCGGGATGCCCAGGGGGCAGCTGGGCATTCCAGGAAAACATGAACTGGGAATTGCTGGGTGAGGCTGGATTAATGCCCAGCTTGGCTGGGTGCTCCCAGTGAAGCTTTAAAGCACCTGGTGCTGCCAACATCATCAATTCCTCCATTTTTAAACTTTTTTTGGTATGGAACCATCGATATGATGCCTGTGGCTGCTCCACCCCCTTTCCCACCCTTTCCTTTCATCCCTCAGCCAAGTGCATTTCCTACCCAACACAGGTACTTCACGTTAACTCAACTTTTACCGGAGTTCAACTCAATTTTCCTCAGATTAAATAAAATTTCCAAGTGTCACTCAGCAGCAAACGATCAGTGGGAAGGGGGTGGATTTTTCTAACCCTATCTCTGGTCCAATTACAATTTTTAATCTATATGTAGATAATGGTGAAGAAAACCCCTGTAGAAATGTCAGGAGTGAGGAGGTTATTAGCTGAGTTTTAATTACTGTCTATCATTCGGGAGAAAACCACTGTGCCCTGAGAAATTGGGTGACAGCTCTGGCTGTAGGAATTTAGGTGGGTTTTGAAGGCAGGTGGGTTTCAGCAGAGATGTTTGGGGGGGGTGCTGTCCTTACAGGTGGGCAGCACCGATGCCAGCAGGATTTTTTGGGTCTCCTGTCACCTCCCCACCCGTGGAACATGCACCGGTCCCACACACAGCCCTGATGGCTGGGAAATCCTGGAATGGCTTGTGTTGGAAAGGACCTTAAATCCCATCTAGTCCCACCTCCTGCCATTGCAGGGACACCTTCCACTATCCCAGGTTGCTCCAAGCCCTGTCCAACCTGGCCTTGGACACTTCCAGGGATCCAGGGGCAGCCACAGCTTCTCTGGGCACCCTGTGCCAGGGCCTCACAGCCTCCCAGGGAAGGATTCCCTCCTAGTATCTGGAGTTGGAAGGGACCCACAAGGATCATCAATCCAGCTGCTGGCCCTGCTCAGGACACCCTCAAGGATCCCACTGGCAGCACACGTACAGCAGAACCGACACGGGGTGTGCAGTCGGAACATGGAAAACCCCACCGGACCCCAAATGTCATCCAGGGTTTATTCACCAAATTAAGGGCTAAATCCAGCTCTGGGGGTGCAGAGACCTGGCTGGAGCAGGAGCTCATCGACAGGAGCTGTGCCCAGAGCTGGTACCGGGACTCCCCACTCCCTGTACCCCATCCCTGGGTGTCACCACAAGGCGAGTGTGGCCATCCCTGCAGCTCCAGGCCCCGCTCCTCCACCTCCCAGGAGCTCTGGTGCAAATAACCGAGAGTTACAGGCTGTGATCTGCCACCAGCCCTGCTCATGTGCCTCCCACCAGGAATAATGTCTGTGTTAGAGCCGACCCCAAAGCCAGCGGAGATAATTCCGCCCTGCAATGAGCTGTTTATGGGCTGATGGATACAGCCCTGGCAGGAAGGGTGATCCCCACAGCCCTGCCAGCCCCTGCCTGGGGACAGGAGTGTGGGGGGTCCTGGCTGGGGCTGGAGCATCCCCTGATATCCCTCAGCAGCACTGTCAGCCTGGCCCCAGGCAAGGGGTGGAATGAGATGGGCTTCCAGATCCCTTCCAAGACAAACCAGTCTGGGATTCCACGGTTCTGTGATTTATGAAAAGCATCCCAGTGGCCAAGCACCCGCTGGCACTTTGGGCAGCCAGCACAGGTGGCTCAGTTGGTGCTCAGGAGTTCAAGAGCCCTCCAGGAATTCCCCGGCCACAGCCCTCATGGCATTAAGTCCCATTTTTCTCTAAATCCAGCACAAATGACCACATGCACACTGCCCTGCCACTCCCTCCGAGCCCCATGGGACAGCAAGTGCCCAGAGGGGTCAGGAACCCGCTGTCACCCAGCCACCTGCCATTGTCATGGAAATCCTGACGCCCTTCTGCGCCTCCTGAAATTAAAATGTGCCTCCGCTATAAGTTGTTATCAAAAATAGAAGCATTTTATCTATCTTTAGTGCAGAACACAGATTGCATGGAGACATTCAATTTGGAGTCAATTTAAATTTCAATTGTCTGTGAAATCTAAATCAATAGGCTATAGTTCAATGGTGCTTTAATAAAACAGGACATAACGGAGGAATCATTAGGGATTACATATGATAAGAGATGGAAAACAGTGTCTGTGTAATGGTGGAGGAGCCATTAGAGAATTACCTCAAGCATTTGCAAGTAAACCAACAGCCTCCTTCTCCTCCTGAGACTAACGAGAAGACTTAATTGTGCTGCAGCAGCTAAAAATACATCTCTGTCAGCCCTGGGATTGGTGGGTGAGTTACAGGGAAGTACAAACACCAGGGTGTTCCACGGCTCCTTGGTGTGGGTCAGACACCTCCTGTCCCCATTGCCACCCCTTGTCCCCCTGCCCACCTCGCTCCGCTGTCCCCAGGCTGTGTCAGAGCTGTGACTCCCCTCCACACCCCCCCACAGTGTCATCACTGTCCCCATTAACAGGGAGGTAACAAGGGTCTGGGTGGCTCTGGACAGCTGAGCAGATGTATTTCCCCCTGATTGATGTGAGTGGTCCATCACAGAGCAGCTCCCAAACAGCTTTATTTTACTTTTATTCACATTTAATAATAATTCCCTTTTGCTTAGCTCATCGTGGGTTATCCTGATCAGACTGAAGAGGAGACTGGATTTCATCAGCCTCGGTTTCCTCTCCTGGATGAGGGAGTCACCTACACAGAAATGGCATTCAGGGGTGTGCAAGGACTGAACCATCCCTCAATTTCTATCCCTGCAATCCCCATCCCTCAATCTCCATCCCTCCAATCCCCATCCTGCAATCCCCACCCCTCCCAGGCAGCTCCATGGCCCTGGGAAGGCTCCAAGCTCCAGGGGCAGAGCTCTCTGCAGGGCAGGGAAGTGCCAGATTTCCCTGTCATATCCCAATCTAATAAGGAAAACCCCTCAATCCAAGCTGAATAATTTCAATAACAAACCACACAAAGTTAAGGAGTGTTTGAAAAGTGTTTTTACAACCTTTGGTTAACCTGCAGTAACAGCTGGTGGAGTGAGGATAAATAAAACTATTCTGTGGAGGAGACAGGAAAAATTGGTTTGATTTTAAAGGACACTGCCTGGCTCCTGCAGTGCCGTGGCATCCCAGGAAATATTGCGTGGTGGCGGCTGCGTGTCGTGTTTAATACTCAGGGATGCAGCCGTGAGAGCAATACATCTGCTGGCTCCTGACAGCTGCAAAGCTGGGCTGGGTTTTAACAGCAGCTTTTCTCTTGGAAGGAAAAGTCTGGGAGGGATGCAAAGGGAAAAAAAACCCCTTTGGAATAGCCAGGGTGTGCGCTGCCGGGCAGGGATGCAGGGGTTATGGCCTGGGCTTCTTGGGGGCACAGAGGGGGCTCAGGGGGGCTGTCACACTCTGTCCTTCCAGCCATCCCATCCTTCCCCCACCCTCTGGCACTGCCACCCGCAGCGGCCCCAGGAAATGCATCCCCTGGAAAACGCAAACAATCCCCATTGCCTTTTTTGTAAGAAAAACTCCTGGCCCAGCTTGGAGCCAGAGAAATTCTTTTCTCCACCTGAAAATCCAAGTGTCTCGCTGCTCAGCACTTCCAGCCTGCCGGGGAGGACCCGGGAGCCCACTAAAGAGGAGGTTTTAAGCCTCGCCATTAAGAATTCCAAGAGATCCGCTGGGCAGCACGGATATGCAAGAAATACTACAATGCCAGTGCTAAAACCTAATGAGAAATGGAACAAGCTGAGACAGAAGCTTAACAAGAAATACTGGACAAGTCCCCTAAGAAAAACTACAGGCAGCAGCAGCAAGGAGCTGCCAGTCGGCTCTGCAGCTGTATTGATCCAGGCCGGAGAAATAGGGGGAGGCCTTTGGAAAGTAGATAAACAGGGAGATATACAGCAGGAGAGGGCCAGAACTGATGAAAACAGGAGAAAATGCAGCTTAAATCAAAGGGCAAATACACAGAAAGAGAAAAGGCAATAGGATTTGTGTTCATGGCTAAAGAGGAGAGTTGTGGGGCGGTGATCTGCCCTGGGTAATTGAAAAGAAATGGAAAATGGAGCTCAGGATAAATATTTTCTTCGGAGAAAGTGGGCTGAAAGCTTGAAATGAGCCATTATTAATATCAGCCTGAAGCCGGGGAGAATATGCAGGGAGGGGGGTTGTGGGTGAGGGGTGTGGAGTGAAAGTGAGGGATCAGGGTGTAGAATGGCTTCTCCTTGCCCGAGGTGCCCCATCTCTGAGCTGGGCTGGGGCCAGGTGCTGAAGGTCTCCTCTGGCTGGGCAGAAGGCTGAGGATCTCCTTCCTCACCTGCTCGACAGCAGTGGCCTTGTGCCCCTGCCCCAGCCTGTGTGCCCAGCTCCCTGCCTCCCCTGCACCTCGGGGACTCCTCCACACTGGCTCCTGGGGCTGGGATGGTGTGGGGAGGGATGGTGCAGGGCTGGGATGGTGTGGGGAGGGATGGTGCGGGGCTGGGATGGTGGGGGGAGGGAGGG
>VZRV01007970.1:810439-822459 GCA_013398115.1 Falcunculus frontatus | reverse complement strand
TGGGGGGGGGGGGGGGTTTCGTGGGATTATTTATAACCAAGGAATAATATATTGAGAACGAGGGTATTTTTTGGGAATGAAGTGGACGGAGCAGTCGCCCCCACCGGCTCCGCACCTCCCGGAGCGATGCCCGCAGGACCCTCCGAGTCTCGGGGCGACATCTCCTCCCGCTCCTGCCCGGAGGTGGGGGCTGCCCCCGGGCTCCCGACGCCCCCACACCCCACCGGCGCCCCATCCCCGTCCGCAGGGAGCGGAGCCGTGTCCGCGGTGCGTTACCTGCTCCCGGGGGGCCGGGCTGGGGCTGGGGGGCGCCGGTTCCTCTCGCTCCTGCCCGCCGCGCCGCTCCTTTGTGCTGGAGCTTTCCCAGAGCATCCCTGAGGAAGAGGCGGCCACGCAAACTCCTCCTCCAGCAGCCCCCGGCCCCCCCGGCCCTACCTACGGCACAGGAGGATGCTGCAACTCGCATTAAATTTTAATGCTGGAAATGCGGCCGAGTCACCTTTTCCCCGCACCGCTCCCGCATCTCTCTCGCTCCGCTCCCGCACCGCTTCCAGCAGCGCTCCCGCATCGCTCTCGCTCCGCTCCCGCACCGCTCCCCGCGCCACTCCCGCACCGTCCCCGCACCGCTCCCGCTGCGGAAGACCCTGGGGACCCCTTTGCCACGACAGCCACTGCCAAGGCCACTGTCACTCCCTGCCAGGACATCATCCGCCCTGGTGTCACGGGCTCGCCACAGCCGTGGGTGTGACCCAGGGGACACGGGACAAGGATCCCTGGGCAGGGGCTGTCGGGCACACCCCTGGGGACGTGGTGGGCAGGATGCGGCCGGGCTCGGTGGGGACGGATGGCAGACAGACCAGCCCGGCTTGGGGACACAGCCCTGTCCGAGGACAGCCCCCCACGCCGGGGACAGCTCCCCTCCCGGCAGGGGGCTGTGACAGCCCCTCCGCTGCGCTGTGCAGCTGCTGGGCTCCCGCATTGTTCTCCAAATCCCCGCCGGCTCCCTGGGGACCCCCGGTCTCGCCGCCAGCTGCCCACCGTGCCTGGCCATGTGCTGGCCCCGCTCCCGGACCCCGCGTCCCCCCGGGGCTCTGGGGCGGGGCTGGCCAGTCTCAGGGGGGTGCCTAGGGCGGGGGTCCCTCCCCAGCTGTGGCCGTGGAGGGGACGGGAAGCTCCCCTCCTCGGGTCTCGCTGGCTGCCAGCCCCGGACGGGTTTGCCCTGGGGCGCAGGAGGGTTTCACTCAGCCCATCCCAAAACTTTTTGTTTCTTCTTCTATTTTGCCTTTTTAATTGTGATTTCCTGCGGAGAGAATCCTTTCCTGGGCAGCATTCCCTCCGCTGGTGGCCTTGCTGCTGTATGGGACATTTTCACCACATCAAACCTTTTCTCCAGAGCTCTTCTGAAATGAGGAACTTTTCCAGGCCAGCCTTTCCCTGCTGCATTTCCAGCTTTGACTGCACACTGCGTGTGCGGGAGTGAGGGATGGATGCCGGGATGGGTGCAGGGGTGTGTACAGGTGTGTGAGAGTGCTGGGATGGGTACAGGGTGTGCATGGATGCGGGGATAGGTGCACAGTGTCCACCTGCAGCTTGCTTGATCCAGCAGCTCCTCCCAGCCCCTGGCAGGAGCTGGCGGAGCAGATGGTGCCTGTGGCGTGGTGGGATGTGGGGGTCCTGCAGAGCCCCTGAGCCTGCAGCCGGGCAGAAAAATTCCCCCTCCACCTCATCCCTGCCCCTGCAGAGCCCCGCTCTGCCCCCAAGAGGGGCATCACTGCTGGCCACGCATCCCCATGGCCCCACATCCCCAAGTGCCAGCGCCGCCTTGGACAACTGAGCCTTTATTGAGCTTTGTCCCCTCCGCCCCGCGGGACAGACGGTGCCCGGGAAGCGCGGCCGGCGGCGCGGGGGCTCCGGCCCCGCGGTCACTGCTGGACCCTGCGGATGGACTGGACTTGGCCCGTCTGCGCGTGGGACCCCCACTCCCGCACGTGCTTGTACTCGCCCGCGGGGCTGTCGCTCTCCAGGAGGTACTGGAAGCCCCGGTACCCCGGGTACTGCGAGCAGACCCACCTGCGACAGAGCAGAGAGCGGCGCTGGCTCGGGGCTGGCGGCACCGAGGAGCCCCCGCACTGCAGGAGGGTCCCGGCAGCTGCCAGAGCATCCTCGGCTCTGCCGCGTGCCCCGACGCCGGGTCCTGGCAGGCTGCAAGCCCCGGGTACTCACGCGCCGGAACGGACGAGGAAAGAGCCCACGGTGCTGCTGCCCCAGCCCAGGGCGGGCAGCGAGGGGCAGTCGTCGCTCATCTCTGCCCGCTTGCCCTGGAAGTTCTCCTGCTCAAAGAGCATCAACCTGCTCCGCCCGTGGTCCTGCGGCCAAGAAGGGCACGGCTTTGGCACTGCCACCCTGTCGGTGGCCAGCGGTGGGCTCCGGGGACGGCGCCGCGGGGGGAGCCGGGGCGGGGGCACTCACGGCACAGGCGATGGGGCGGAAGGAGCACATCCTCTCCACGTGGTAGGCGTTGCTGCCGCTCCACGCCTCCCAGCACGGGTACTCGCCGCGCTCCAGCACGAACTGCTGCCCCTGGAAGCCGCAGTGCTCGAAGCCTGCCCACCTGCCGGGGCGGGAGGGGTGAGACCCCCGGGGTGCCCCCCGCCCCACTCACAGCCGAGGCTGTGCTCGCTGTGCCCAGCGGTGCCCGCAGGAGGCAGCCCCATGGCTCGGGTGGCAAAAGGCACTGGAGGCCTCCATCCTCCAACCCCCCTGCTCTCCGTGGGGTCCCGCAGCACCGTGGGGTGGCAGTGCCCCGGGACCCCCACTCACGCCCCGCTCTCGATCTTGCAGGAGCGGACAGTGCTGAAGCCGTGCTCCAGGGTGCTGTAGCAGTCAGTGGTGAACTCGTGCTTCTTGCCCTGGAAGAAAGGCTCATCCCACACCACGATCTGGGGGGAACAGAGGGAGTCAGGGGGCTCCGGGGGTGCCAAGGCCCCGAGCAGATGCTGCAGCACCATTCCCGGGTGTTCACAGGGGGTGGTGCTGCTCAGGCTCCCATACCTTCCAGAGACCGGAGGATTTCTTGCAGCGGTGGGTCATGGTGGCTCTGCCAGAGCACAGGGGAAGGGCACTGTTAAAGCTGCCCCTCTGCCCAGACAAAAATGACCTCAGGAGCCCACACGCATCCCTTCACCAGCAGCGTGGCAGACAACAACAAAGAGGTTGCTCCACGCTGGAGCAGATGAAGAGCTCTGTGGCTCTCCCCGCCCAGCCAGAGCTGCCACCGGGGCCATGTGGAGTAGCGGGCACCTGGCCCAGCGGGCACCTGGCCCTGGCAGACATCCCTGCCCGTGCCCAGGGAAACTCCTCCTCCCACTGGCAGTTCCCTGAGCCAAAGCCCCGGTGCTGGCAGGGCAGTGCTGAGCCGGCACCACTGCGGAGGTGGCTGCGTGCCCACAGTGAGCATCAACACCCTGCCGCTGCCCCAGCCAGCAACAGCCCCTGATCCCCCAACCCCTCAACCCCCTCCACGGCTCCCGGTGCTGAGGAGAGGTCTATCCCCGGATTTTGGATTCTCCTCCACATGTTCCCACAGCTGCTCACTCCCAGACCCCAGCCATGGGCACTGGGCAGCTGCCCCAGGCTCTGGCGCTTACCTGGGATGAGGCACTGGGGCCCAGGGAGGTGACACGTCCGGCAGCCTCCGGCTGGGTTTTTATAGCCTCCAGATAGAGACAGAGCCCAGGGGAGCATTACTGAAACCCCTAACTCAGCACATGGCGGGGAGGAGGGACCGGGCAGAACAAAGGCGCCGTGTCAGAGACGCTGATGAGCCGGGACGTCGAGCTGGCCCACCGGGCACAGGCTCTGACCCCCACCCCACAGCTCCAGAGCTGGAGCATCACCCCCAGGCTCTGCCAGCGCTGCTGCCATGTGCCCTCCCTGGCATGGGGCTGGGCTGGGGCCGTGTCCCAGCTCTGGCAGCGCTCCCCCTGCCCTCGGGCAGTGCTGCCTGCACTGGGGGCGCGGGGAGGTTTCCTCACCCGTTTCCTGGAAGTGGGAGGAAGGACACGTCTCCACTTGCTCTCCCTGCAAGGGCAGAGCAGCTGTCCCCAAAATTCGGGGCAGCTTGTTGCAGGTTGGGCACACAACAGCCATGAACACCAGAAGAAGTGGGGACCAGGGGCACAGAGAGTGGTGGGGGGAGGTTGAAAAGGTATGGGAGGGACTGGAGGCGTAGGTCATGATTTGGGAAGAGCTGCAGCAGCCTCCTGCCTCTGTGGGCTGGAAAGAGTCTGCTGCACCCGCATTTTGGGGACCTAAACACCTTTCAGCTTTGCTCACAGTGACCCACACACCTCACAAATCATCCCAAGCTGGTGCTACAGCTCCAAAGGCCGGGCAGAGGCACCCACCCAGCCTGCCCCTCAGAGCGGGCGGCAGGCAAAAGAGGCTCTTGGGCCCAATGGGAAAACCCACGTTCCCAGGGAGAGCTGTGTTTTGGGACAGAATTTACCAGGAAACTGCCAGAGTCCCCTTCATGCAGCTGCAGCAGCTCTGTGAGCCCCGGGCACCCTGGGGGAGGCAGAGCAGGGCAGCTGGGGAGGCTCAGCACAACCGGCTGCCCCAGGGCACAGCAGGGCTGCACGAGCTGTCCCTGCCACCTGCAACCCCAGCAAAAGCCCTCTTGGCATTGGCACAATTTGCCCCCGGCCTCTCACTGTGGCCTGAGCTAAACTCAGCTTGTGCTGGCCACCAGCACAGTGACCACCACTCACTCGCTGTCCACGCCGTGTCCTGGCAGTGGGACGTGGCCATTGGAGCCTGGGCTGTGGCCAGGTGCCCCCGTGGTGCCGCTCAGTGCCAGGCAGGGACGCAGCAGCGGAAACTCTGTGAGCAGCGGGACTCAGCAGGGCACAACAAACCCTCGTGCCCGTGCCCTCTGCGGCCATGCTGTGCCAGCTCTGGCCATTTGCTGCTGGGGCAGCTCTTCGCTGTGCTGGAGCTGTGCATCCCACAGGTTCCCCCCTGTCAGGGAGGGATGGTGCAGTGAGGGGCTTTCCAGGACAGAGATTTTGTGTCTAGAGGCTCAGGGATGGCCAAGGTCAGATCCCTGCTGTCAGCCCTGCCATGGCACTGGCTCAGGGAAACCCACGGGGCTGCTGAGCACTCAGTAATGAGCAAAGCAGCCATCAGGAGAAGAGCTTGGCCCCTCCAAGCTGGTTTTCCAATGCCCAGGTTAAAAGATGCAGGGGGTTGGGAGGGGAAGCAGAGTCGGGAGCGGGGGGTGGGTGAGACCGGCTGATTAATGCTCAGGAGGCACAGGGGAGGCAGCACGGGGAGAACACCCACTCTGGCTCTGGGAAGAAGAGAGGGCAGGTTAAATTAGATATCTGGATAAAAACCATGGAAACGAGCGCAAATTGAAATCGTGAATCATAAACACTGCCCAGCGTCAAGGTGAGAACCAGACCAGGCCAGTGCCCAGGGCAGAGGGGCAGCGGACCCGGCACCCAGCCATGTCACGGACACAGCACACCTCCTGAAAAACCTCGGGAAAAGAAGGGATCAACACGTTCTTTTTGTTCGGGATTTTGCGCAATAGCCCAGAGGGTGCAGCTGGATCCCACCGCTGCTGGGTGACACATGAGGGGAACAAAAGAGGAGGGCAGCACACGGGGCTCTGAGCCCTCTGCCCGCACACCCTCGGGTGAGGCACCGCTGCTGCTGGATGCTGCGGGAAGCTGGGGGTGTTGGACAGGGGTGTGGAGGTGGAGAAGACATGATCAGAGGCTCAGAGGGACTCAGAAGGTCCCCCCAAGGTGCCATGGGGTGGGGGAGATGTGGCACCAGAGGCTGAGCTACTGCAGGGGCTGGTGCCAGCGCATCCCCAACCAGCCACCCTGTGACCCTCCTGTGCCAGTCAGACAGAGCTGATGCCCCAAAACCCTGTGTGGGGTTTGGCACCATGAGTGTGGTGGTGGCAGAACCAGGGGTGGTACAGGCTGAGCGCAGCATGGGGAAAATGGGCTAAAAAGCAAAGGAAGAGACATGCCAGTGAGCAGGGACATCCCTAAGGGAGAACAAACACCATTTTTAGGCACTCAGGTGGTTCAGAAAGTGTCAGCTTCGATTACACACCGTTTGGAAAAAACCTAACTCCTGAAACATTTCAGAACACTCAGATCTCGCCTCCTGGCATCTCCAGGGCAGCGCTGCCGGCGCTTGCGGGCACGGAGTGATGTTCAGAGCAAGAGGTTCAGTGTGTGCAGGGGAGAAACGGGCACAGCGCGGCTGCAGGCCGGGCACGGTGGGGAGGCTGCCCCCTCCGCGGTGGCAGCGGCACGGGACAGGGGTGTCCCCGCGGGCCCGGGACCGGGGCGCTGGGCAGGGGAGGTGTTCCTGTGCCGGTGCCGGCGCCGGCCGGGCCGTGCCAGGGCTATATATGCCCTGCCGGGGCGGCCGCACGCGGGGCAGCGGGTGCCGGGCGCGCTGCAAAGTGGCACGGTCAGGTCTTCTGTTGTGCCGGGGGCACAAAGGAAAGTGCTGGGTTCAGCGGCTGGGCACGGGGCCGGGGAGAGGCTTCCAGCTCGCCCAGCGCTTTGCAGGATGTGATGACTGGGCGGCCGCGCAGACACTGATGAGCTGGCAGTTCCTTTGTGCGCCCGCCCGGGGGTCTGCCCTTGCCAGGCTATAAAGTGGGGGCCTCGCGGCGCCCCGAAACACAAGCCCGCTCACTCCAACAAGAAGCAGCAGCTGCCCAGGTAAGAGGACAAAGTCCCCGGACACCGGGCTGCAGCCGGACCCGAGGTGGGGAGAGGGAAACTCAGGGTCTAAGACGTGGCCACCGCTGTGGTGGTCACGTCTGGGAGCACCTCGGTGCTCAGCATCCCACCGCCCTCCACTCCCCGGGGAGCTGCCGGTGACACTCACCTGCAGGGCCACAGCAGGGTGCCAGCTGCAGGGCCTCAGCAGACCAGGGCTGTCCCCTTCCCACCCCTCACACGCTGCCCCGGTGCCCCCAGGGCTCCCAGGTGCACCCCGTGCGGGACGGCCCCGGTGCCTGGCACAGCATCAGGCCTCATCCCTGGGCACCCCTACAGTGCCGGGACCATGCTCAGGGCTCTCCTGATCACAGACGGAGATTGTGGACTCCAGGACCTCCTGTGATGCCCGTGGTGAAGGCAGGAACCCCTGCCTGTGCCTGCTAGAGAACCTTCCAGCAGCTCCTCTCCTGGCCCTGCCCACCCACCCCACTGAGAGTCCCCATCCCGATGTTACCATTCCTGGGGTGGGTTGTGGGTGCCCACATCCATGCCTCCTTCTAACCTGCTGCTGGTGCCCTGTCACAGACTTGAGCCCACCACCGCGATGTCTGAGACCACAAAACCCGCTGCTCCCGGCCAGGCTGCGGATGAGAAGGAGAAGGCGGCTCCTGCGCCAACTCCATCCCTTGACCCTGCTCCTGTCGCAAACAGCAAGGGCGAGGAGCCCTCCCCAGAAGCCTTCAGGGTAAGCCCTGTGGCTCTCCATGCACAGGGACATGCTCCGGGCTGAGGGACAGGGGCAGCATCTCTGGGGCAGGAGGAGATTGTTCTGGGGGAAAGAGTGTGGAAGTGTGGGTGATGCCATCCCTCCCTGCTCTGTCCCTCTGACAGCAGGCACAGGATTTGGGCAGCTGCTGCAGGAGGAACCGTGCCTTGGCCAGGACAGCTTGCTGGGGACAAGCTTTGGAAGTGCTCTCCCCTGGGTTATGGTGTCAGGGCTGGCTGCTGCCACCTGCTCCCTCTGGTCATCCCCTGCTTGCAGGGGTCCTGTGGGGAGGTGGAGGGGACATTAGGGGTGACAGGGCCAGCAATGAATTGCCACAGTGATGCCAGGTCAGCGTGTCACCAAGGCACTGCAGCAGGGCTGGCACGAGGGGAGAGTGATGTGAGGGCTCCGGTGACACCGTGCCAGGCAGAGAAGGCCACGGCGCGGACGGAGCACCTGGAGAAGCAGCTCCTTCCCACCAGTGCGGGCACCGGCAGCGGCAAAACCAGGGGCAGGATGAGGCCATCTTGGAGCAGGAACAGCTGTCGGGGGGAACCTTCCTGTGCTGGGACAGGGCTGCTCATGCACAGAGCCCAGCTCAGCAGGCACCACATCCGAGAAGCTGCGGGAAGGCTTGGAGAGCCAAGGGAGACACGCGGAGCAGTGGGCTCGGGCATGCAGGGTCACACAGCACCAGCCTGCCCTCCCTGAGCATGCCTGTCCTCATCCAACCCTTTCCTTGCACCCTCAGATCGTCGTCTTCGACCAGGAGAACTTCCAGGGCAGGCAGATGGAGTTCACCACCGAGTGCCTGAACCTGGCTGACCGCGGCTTCGACCGGGTGCGCAGTGTCATTGTCACCTCTGGACCGTAAGTGACCTCAGCCATGGAGGGGGCCGTGTCCCTCGGGATGTCCCCGGTGGGTGGGGACGCAGCCCTGGGGGCACCCTGGGCACAATGTGACATGCAGGGGCATTTCCCTGCCGCCTGGGCAGAGCAGAGCAGGGCGAGTGCAGGAGCAGAGCGGGCATCCCGGATCTCCTTCGAGGAGGACGGGGGGGCCAGGATGGGTGGGAAGGATGCCAGGGCCACATGCAAAGCAAAGGGCACCAGAGGCAAAGCTGATGGCTGAGGAAAGGTGTCCATCAGATCAGCCACCTGAAGCTGTCCATGGAATGCAAGGGAGCTGCAGATTTTAGAGAAGTCAAGATGAAATGAGGCAGGATCCTTAGCCCAGGCTGGAGCAGGCAGAGGCGGGCAGGGACAGGCACACTCCTGCTCCCAGGCAGCTAAACAGCAACAAGGGGGCTGGGCAGGTCTCAAAGCCGTGGGAACAGTTGACACAGGCAGGGACATAAACGATCCCCAAAGCAGATAACTGAGCAGACAGATGATCTCCATTTTGAAAGAGCATCCCACCGTGCCATGCCCGGCTGGAAACGGCGTGCCCAGGAATGCAGGGGGGCTGGCAGTGCTGTGGGGAGGATGCACAGGACATGGCTTGTCCCGACAGCATCCCTGAGGGACTGGGAAGGTGACCTGTTGTCACCTGGAATGACACCACGCAGCACCGATGACTTTTTTATTAGGAACCCAGAATATCCAACTCTTCTTAAAAAAAAAGGGGATGGAGCAGCCTGGAAGGAGCTCAAATATGATACGTGGGAAGCTGCACTAGACATAGAAAAGGTGAAACTGGGAGGACAGAGAACTTGGGTGTCATTGGGGTCCTCAGAAGCTTCTTGAGAGGCACTGATGGGACTCTGCACCCAAAAACGTACTTAGGGAAAGACAAAAGCAAAACAACCAGGCTGAGCTTTAGCAGTCAGCTTGAGGCTGTGCAGCCCGGGGTGCCTGAACACATCTCCTGCCAGCAGGAAAACCCCTGCTGGCATCTTCAGGAAGAGCTATTTTGCAGGGAAAGGGGAAACAGCAAATCCAGGACTATAGTGGTGCCGGGAGCTTCTGAAGCCCCAAGCCCATGATATTCCCAGCACCACAGCACCTCGTGGCTCTGCTAAAGAGGTGACATTGCAGCTGAGCGGGCCCCACGGCCGGCAGTGGGATGGGTGCCAGCGCTGGCTGGCGCTGGAGCAGCGAGGCGTGCGGGCGTGCCAGGATTACACAGCCTGGGCAGCAGGGACAGCAGAGTCCTGAGCTGGGGTGAGTGTGTGGGGATCACCAGCTGTGCAGGGGTCCTGCTGCTCCCCAGCTGAGGAAGAGGAGTGCTGCGAATGCTGGTGCCTGCTGCAGCTTTGGACACACACACACACACCAGTGAGCTTCCAGCCGGGAGCCTGTGGATCAGCGCTGGCTCTGCACGGGCCACAGTGCCTGGGCTGGGAGAAAGGTGGGAGCAGGGGGGTGGGGCCACAGCCTTTTTGGAGACCCCTCCAGCATCCTGCTGGATGGCTGAGCAGGAGGGGAACTGCTGGGTGGCAGCTGACCCGCTCTTTGCCCACCTCTCTCCCCAGCTGGGTGGCCTACGAGCAGGCCAACATGCGCGGGGAGATGTTCATCCTGGAGAAGGGCGAGTACCCTCGCTGGGACACCTGGTCCAGCAGCTACCGGAGCGACTGCTTCATGTCCATGCGTCCCATCAAAATGGTGAGTGCTGGGGAGCAGAGAGCCCCGGTGGGGTCTGCCCAGGGCTGGGCCATGCTGCTCGATGCCTCACTGCAGCAAAGCTCCAGGGCTTCGGCCGCACTGCCCAGCACCCTCCCTGTGTCTTCCCCAGGAGGCTGAGGACCACAAAATCTCCCTCTACGAGTCTGCTGACTTCAAGGGCAACAAGATGGAAATCCAGGAGGACGACGTGCCCAGCCTCTGGGCTTATGGCTTCTGCGACCGCGTGGGCAGCGTGCAGGTGCCCAGTGGAACGTAAGCCGGGCTGCAGCGGCGGCTGCCTCGTGCCAGGCTCCCTGTCCTCCCCGACCCGCTGCTGCAGCTCTGAGCACCCGCACGGGCCCTCAGGCAGCCGGAAAGCGCTGCATGGCTGGTTTCGGTGGCGTGGCTGTTTCCAGTGGTGTGCCTGTTTCTGGTGGCGTGGCTGTTTCTGGTGGTGCGGCTGTTTCTGGTGGCATGGCTGTTTTCAGTGGTGTGGCTGTTTCCGGTGGCATGGCTGTTTTCGGTGGTGTGGCTGTTTTCGGTGGTGTGGCTGTTTCTGGTGGCACAGCCCGTCCCCCAGGGGTTGGTGCCCAGTGCAGGGAGGCCCCACCAGCCCCCAGAGCGTGCAGCTGCTGCCTGGAGCGGCCGACCCCGCTCAGGCGCCCTGTGTTTGCTTTCCCCGCAGTTGGGTCGGGTACCAGTACCCCGGCTACAGAGGCTACCAGTACCTCTTTGAGACCGGAGACTTCCGACACTGGAACGAGTGGTCTGCCTTCCAGCCCCAGATCCAGTCCATCCGCCGCATCCGGGACATGCAGTGGGACCAGAAGGGCACCTTCGTCACCCCCGACGCGCCCTCCGACTGAGCGTGCCGCCTGCTAGCTACGAGTCCCGGGCCCCGTGGGGCACCCCCGCCTCCCCTCGCGCTCGCCTGCCCAGCACTTTCCTTGTACATTGCACATTCCCTGGATGTACTCTACCTTGTGAGGCAAATTAAAAAAACCAGAAGATTAGAACTGCTCAGGGGTCGGTGGTGCATGAACGCGGCTCCGCTTTCCTGGGCTGTGCCAGCTTTGCGCTGGAGCCGGGTGGGACTCGGTGGAGGGTGGTTTTTCCAGGGAATGGGCTCATGCAGGACCTCCCCGCGCTGGGGCTGGGACACAGGAGACCCTCGGTGTGCGAGAAGGGGGTGGCAGAGGCTCTGCAGCCCGACCCCACCATCCCCCGTGGGGACTCTCTCAGCTGCGGGGCTCAGGGTGCCCCGGGAGCAGCGGGACCAGGGCGGGCTCCTGGCTCTGTCTACGCCTGTGGGGTCGGGGGGCTGCGGGGGGTCCTGGGTCTCTGCCGGTGGGACCCACCTGGGCACTAATTAACAGCCGAAATTGCAGTCAATCAAAGACCAATTCACTTTCAAGGAGTTTTTTTTCCCCCCTCGGACGCTGTCCCTCCCCACCGGGCACTTCCCTACGGCCTCATTCCCCCTTCCCACCCCGTTCCCTCCCGGTGGGGCACCTCGGGGTGGCATTTCCCTGCGCTCCCACGCCGCTAATTAGCGACGGCGGTGATTAATTACAGCGATAGCAGTGACGGCAGCGCTGCCGGGCGCTGCACGCAGGCAGCACCGGGAGCGGGGTGGGGACCGGGAATAACGGTGAGGCCGCGGGCAGGGCGCTGCGGAGCGTTCGGGGACGGCTCGGACCTCGCGGGGACGGCGGTGCGGCCGCGGCCGGTACCGGCACAGGCAACAGGACCGGCACGGGGACGGGCACGGGGATGCGTTCGGGTTCGGGTCCGGGCTCGGTCTCGGTCCCCCGGTGCCGCCCGGTGCCCGGCGCGCGCGGCGCACGCGCGGAGCGGCGGGCGGGGATCCCGGCCCCGCGTGCGCGTGA
>VZRV01007970.1:781559-810331 GCA_013398115.1 Falcunculus frontatus | reverse complement strand
TGGCGCGGGCGAAGCGGACGGGGCGCGGAGCGGCGGGGGATGCTCGGTGCGCAGTGCGGGGGGTGCGGGGTGCGCGGTGCTGGGGACAGCGGGCGGTGCTGGGTGAGCGGAACCGCGCAGGGTGTTCGGTGCTGGGGACACAGAGCGATGCTCGGTGCTGGATGTTCAGTGCAGAGTGCTCAGAGCAGTGCTGGGTGCCCAGTTACAGGATGCTCAGTGCAGGGTGTTCGGTGCGGGATGCTCGGTGCTGGGTTCAGAGAGTGGTGCTGGGTGCGGGGTGCTCAGGGCAGGATGCTCAGTGCTGAGTTCACGAGTGGTGCTGGGTGCAGGGTGCTCAGCGCAGTGCAGGGTGTGCTGAGGGTGCCACAGGGTGCTCAGTGCACAGAACACAGTGCAGGATGCACGGCAGGTGGAACAGGGTGCTCAGTGCAGGGTGCTCCTCATACCTTTGTCCTCCCATTCTGCCCTTTGGCACACGGTCCCCTCTCCCTGCTCCCATGGCACCCCTCTGGCAGCCCAGCACCAAGCTGTGCTCCCATAACCCGAGCACCGCTGTACACAGAGGCTCCCATGGGCTGGGGCTGTCCATCTGTCCGGGTGTCCAGAGTTCAGCCAGGGCTGGGACTGCCCTCCTGTACCAGGATGAGCATGGTGGCCTGGGTAGGGGGGTGCCCAGTGAGAGGCTGCACCTGTGGGTCCTGGGCAGAGTCAGCCTCTGCTGAGGCTTGAGAGATGTTGGCAGCACCGAGGTCGGGGTGGCTGTAGGATGCAGGTCCCTTGGCCGGAGTGCAGATGGGCTCCTGAGCAGCTGCACTGACAACTCACAGCCCACCCAAAGCACTGGCACTCTCCTGGCAGTGCCCATCTGTTACTCGGCTGTGCCCTGCATGGCAAGGATGTGACATCCACGCTTTGTCCATAGGAAGCTCCAGTTCCTTGGGACTCGTGGCAGGAGTTGCTGGCACTGGAGTTCCTGGCACTGCCAGCACCATGTCCCCAGGGCCGGCAGCATGAGCTGGGCCGCCCTCCTCTGCAGGCAGGGGATGGTTTGCATCACAGAGGCCTTTGCTCTGTCCCTCGCTGTGTTTGTTTGCACGCTCGGGCTCTGTCCAAAGATCATCTCACAGCTTGAAAACCCTTCAGACGCCTCCCTCTGCCAGGCCCCGCCAGCTGCTTGGACTCAGTTTTGGGAGGCGAGTCCCCCCTCGGCACAGCCGTGCTGCTCCCTCCTGCTTGGGCACTGAGCGAGGGTGAGCGGGGAGATCCAAGTGATTAGTGCTAGCAGGTTTCCAGATTTGCCGTGCATTTTGTGGGAAGGCTGCAGTGTGCTCGTGGGGAGCTGTCAAGTGCCAACGCGGGTGCCCGTGAGCGGGGTTTGCCATCGCGTGCCGGGGGCAGCTGATGCCCCGAGGCTGCTGCGAGTGGCACCGCGGGAGCAGCTGTGCTGCAGAGCCCGCAGGGAGCCCAGGGTCTGTGCAGAGTAACGCAGGGAGGCAGCCTGGAATTTGGGGGACAGCTGAACTGGTCACTGTGCTGGTCCTCCCCAGCATCGCTCGCAGCAGCTGGCAATGGGGGGCTTCACTGTGGGGGCATGTTCCAGGCTGGGGCCTGGGGGTCTCCGCAGGACACTGGTGGGCTCACGAGCATGGGCAGGCTCGTGCCACTGCCGTCCTCTGCCTGTAGGTTTTACAAACTGTATTAGTAATTTCTTGTCGCTATTTTAAGGAGATTTTTCCAAAGGCAGTTTGCATTACGGATACGCTGAGCCTTTGGGGATGTGTGGGATGGCAGGAGCGCTGCTAAAATGCAGGGGCTGTCAAGAAGATTTTTGGAGAGAGAAAACAAACCCCCAGCAGGTGGTTTTATTTGGCACCGTACAGATGCTCCTTGTGATGAATTTGTGATGCCTTGAGGAACCTCAGCCTCGTGCCTCGGCCGAGCACGTTTCCCTCTGGATTCCACAGAACGTGGGAGAAACTTGCCCTGATGTCGGCTGCCTGCTTTGGTTCACTCCGTTTTCCAAGCCTTTAGTGCCCTGTCTGCCTCAGGAATTCCTGCAGAATTCCTCAAAGAAATCCTCTCTCAAGGTGAATGATGCCTTTTTCCCCCCTTTTCATCCCCAGTCCGTGCTGTGGTGCTGTCAGGAGGGTGTGCCGGGGCTGGCCCTGCCGCAAGAGCCCCTTGTCCCCTCCCAGGGACAGCAAACGAGCAGCAGCGGGGCTTGCTCAACCCGCAGCGCTCGGAAGTGAAGCAAGCGGCCGCTTCCCACCGCGCATTCCCAGGCAGTGACCCCATACCGAGACGGGGGGGCTCTGAAGGTGCTGAAGCATCCAGGTGCTTCTCCACGGAGGAATGGCCACGGGCATGTTGGCTCCAGAGCCGCACGCTGCCGTGCTGGGGCAGGGGAAGCTTTTCCAGCGCTCCTGTTCCTGCTCGGTGCTGGGAGGGATCCTGTGGTGTGAGCCGCTGTTGCTGGCAGTGGCTGAGCTGCAAGAGGGGTGGGAGAGCAGCCAGGTCCCCCCCCGGGGCAGCTGTGCTCACAGCTGGCTGCAGGCCGGCGTGGCCGGGTGGCACTCAGGGCATGGGCACCGTGCAGGGGAGGGACACCGAGCGCAGGGCTTGGTGGCCCGGCGTTTGCAGACGCAAGTGGCAGCAGAGGAGGAGCAGGGCTCGCAGCTGGGCTCGAGCAGACAGGAAGGCGCTCGGATGTGCCGTGCGGGGTGGTTTGGCTGCTGAGGCGGCAGTGGCGCAGTCTCGGAAGGACCCGGTTCCGTTCCTTCCATCGGTGGTTTCACAAGGGCTTCTCCCGTGCCAGGGTTTGCGGGGAGTCATTGCCCGTCCTCGCTGGGGCTGGGGCTGGGAGGCCGCGAACTCACACGTTGCTGAAGTGGGTGCTGGTGCTTCTCTGGCTTTGTGCGGACGCCAAATTCTTGCTGTTGTGGCATCTGTTGTGCCCAGCATGGCTGGGTGCTGGTGGAAATCCTGGGGCTGGTCCGTGCTCAGGACTGTGTTCCTGAGGGAGCTGCAGGAAACAGGACAAGAAGGAGCAGAGGAGCTGGGGAGGATGGGGGCGTGCAGCAGTGTCCCCTCTCCCCTCCCTGCCTGCAGGATGAGCAGTGGCACCTCCGTCCTTGCTGCCCTTCCCTGCCCTCAGGCAGTGCCTCCAGCCCTGGGGCTGCTGCTGCTGCTGCATGGGGAAATAAAACACTTTGATTTTGTTTCTTAAGCAAATTTGAGGTTTTGGGGTTTGTCTTGCAGAAACAGCTTTTTATTTGCAGATCCTGATCTTTGTGCGTGCAAGAATGGAGCTTGTTGAGACTTAGGGTTTGGCGTGTGGATTGGGAAAATATTTTTTGAAGATACTTAGTGTTTTTTCTGGCAGTTCCTCTGACTTCCCTTTCTCCCTGTTGTGTGGCAGGCTCTGACCACCCGTGTGGTACATGAAGGGATGAGACACACCAGCAGAGATGCGATTGAATCTTAAGCTTTTATTCAGAAGCATCAGTATATATATATCTCTACTCCTAAGAGCTTTTTTTTTGGGTTACAGCTTACAGACTCAATCACAGTTCTACAAAAAATCTGTCCTCTTGACATCTTCAGTTGTTCTCTCCATGGCCAGTAGAGTGAGAAAAGTGTCTTGTTCTATGTTGAAGTAGAGGTAATAACTGGGTCCAGTTCTGTCTCAGGTACACGCTGTCCAGAGAGATGCTGCTGCTGCTGCTCTTTGTTTAACTCTTCCCTTACACCAATACCTGTTACCCCAACACATCCACATTCCTGCAGGGAATATTTGCGCAGGTTTGTGAGGGAAGAGCTGTGTTTGCATCAAGCGTGGTGAGTGAACACAGGGGCTGCAACCCCCAGCTCCCCTCACCCTGTGCCCCTCTCCTGTGGGGATCCCCGGGACATAGCCTGGATGAGGGGTGGGAGTTGGAGGGACATGGTCAGAGGCATGGAGAGGAATCACAGAATCGTCATGGAATCGTGGAATGGTTTGGGTTGGAAGGGATCTTAAAGATCTTCTAGTTCCATGGGCAGGGACACCTTCTACTAGGCCAGGTTGCTCAGAGCCGCATCCAGCTTGGCCTTGGACACTTCCAGGGATGGGGCAGCCACAGCTTCTCTGAGCAAGAGGAGCTGGGGGATAGCTCAGTGCTTTCCCGGAGCTCCTTCCTGCAGCTCTATGGAGACAGCAGGGCAGTGGAGTCACTGGTCAGGGCACAAGGGGAGCCAACATGGGAGCATCACTGTCCCTGCAGTGGCACCTGCACTGGCTTTGCCTTTGTGCCCCTGAGGCAGCGACTGCAGAGTAATTAAGGAAGGGTGAAGCTCTGTGGGTTAATTAAAAGTCAGGAGCTCCCTCTGAAGGGCAGAGCTCATGTCCCATTTCAGCAAAAGCATGTCTGACGTGCTGGAGCCTTCCTGCGGTGCGGGGACACGGTGCCAGGTGCTGGGGAGTGGGTAGGTGCCTCCATCCCCGTCTCCTGCCAGCAGCTCTCCCCTTGGGCATTCCATAATTAATCAGCCACTCTGAGCTGAAGGCTGTTGCCCTGTGAGGTTGGCAGAGTGGATGCTGAGGTTTTCGTTGCCGGACGATAAAATGTTGTTGCCGTGCTTGGTACGAGGGATGGGAGGAGAGGAGTTACTGGAAATTGGTGGGATTTTTATTGTTTGAGGAACACTGTAGCATTGAGCAGGATAGTAAAACAATTTGCTAATCGTAACAGCCTTGAGGCGATAAAGCAGCAGTCCGTTTGTGCTGTGAGATGTCTGTGGATTCTCTGCTGACGTGATTTAGCAGCAGAGAATCCACAGACATGGAGCCAGCTGGCACACAGTGCCCGTATCCCTGGCTGGGCTCTCTGGGATGCAGGGCAGGGATGCTCGGCTGGAATGGGTGGTGTGGCTCAGGGCTCCCACCTTGCAGGCTTTTCTGAGCCAGAAAGTGTTTGAAGCTTAATCCTCGGGGCAGCAGGTTCTGCTGCAGGTTTATTTTTCTAGGTACTCGGCAGTGAGAATAAATTCCCCTTTGCCCCCTGAGCCCGTTGGGTGCTAAGATGCAGCTGGAGCAGCCTCTGTGTGGTTTGGGTGCTGAGGTGGCTGCTTGAACACTCATCCCTGAACTCCTCTGACTGTTAGTTTTCCCTGGGATGATGGCGACAGTGCATGTGTGAACCACAGGGCTGTCTGTGCTGTTTGGGGATTTTCCAAGGGACACAGAACTCCAAAGTGCTCCAAACCCCAGGTGTTTTTTCTGGCATTTGGTTTGTGTTTCCACTGCGATTGGTCTCTGTTCCGGTGGATGCCCTGGGTTCGTGACCTGCAGTGCAGCTTCAGTTTTAGTCACCAAACCCGTCCTGCTCTCAGCGGTGCTGCTCTCGCCACGTGGTGGCTGAACAGCAGCTTCTTTTTTGTTGTGGGGTTTTTTTTTTGAGTGCTGCAGCTTCATTTTCATATCTTCTCTCCGAGGCTCAGGGCCGTGCCTCACCTGCAGCAGAGGTATGTGCAGAGCCCAGGGGTGGGTGGGTTGGACCCTGCTCCCGCTGACCCTTGGGATCAGTCCTGGTCCCTGCAGTGCTGGGGTGGAGAAGCACGAGCTGGGGGTTGTGCAACAGGGCTGACACTGCACTTGATGACCACAGCCACCCCCGTGGTGCCTCTGTGGGCTCCTGGTGGAGATTGGGGCCAGCCCCATGTTCCATGCCCCATGCTCTGTGCCCCATGCCCCGTATTCTGTGCTCCATGCTCGCTGCATCCCAGTCCTGCTGAGAGAGATACCTGGGAGTCATCAGGTATTTTGAAACATACAAATTGCTATACAAATTGCCCAGCAGGAGCAGCCGGGAGAAGCAGGGCTGCCGTCAGCAGTGCCAGCGTTGGACTGAGCTCAGGTTGGGATGAAGCAGAGTGGCCCTCAGGCAAGCTGTGTTTGTTTTTGCAAATGAACTGGAGACTATCAATTCAGTAATTAAATATTGCTGATTTGTAAAGATGTGAGTTGGATATGTTGGGACATTTCTTGCCGACCACAGTTTCTGCTGCTGTTCCGCCACAAGGGCGCCTGCAGATCCTCATCCTTTTATTAACCACCAACAAATTGAGCTCAAATTTTCCGGGCCACACCTATGTCTTTTGGGGAAGCTGCACTTAATGACAATCGTTTCTGGGAATGGCTTAAAGAAAAATGCAGCTTTTGATCCTATGGGGCTTCTCGTAGAAACGGGTTTGTGGGTGTTTGTTACACTTTAACAAATGGTGTTTCCTCACTGCCGAGGGTGCTGTGCCTGTGCAGGGGCTGTTCCGGGGGTGGTTTTTACCCGTTCCCAGCGCAGGTGCCGAGGTCAGGGGTTTCACTCAGGGTTTTGGTCGAGGTTTCGGTCGGAGCTGTTGTTGGAGCCCAGCTGGCGGTGACGCTCTGCACAGCATCAGGAAGGAAGTCACAAACAAGTGCGTGTCCGTGTGTCTGTCCGTGTGTCTGTGCATGGGCAGGATCTGCAGCCATTGCCAGAGCAGGGTGACTTGGCTGGGCTGTTGAACCACCTCTGTCCTTGCACCTCAGCACTCGTGGCACTGCAGAAACGCATCCAGGGATGTGGCTGCTGCTCCGTGGAGCCTCAGCCTGGTGTGGAGCTGGAATCGTGCAATCCATGGAGGCCAGGCTGAGCAGGAAGCCTCAGGGAAGTGCCTGCACTTCAGATAAGCCCTTGCAGAGTTCATGCTGGGTGGAGTTTCCCTCTGGTTTCTCTTCAGTGCTGAGGGGCCGGTGATGCTCGATGGCGGGAGAGGAGCCTCGGGTGGCTGGAATAGCCATTAGTGTCACTGCTGGAAATGTTCTCAGGAACATCCCCCGAGGCCAGGACCTGCCGTGCAGCCAGGGTGAGCTGACTGGGAAGGGCCCAGAAGCAGTGACCCCATGATAGTCCTATGTCCATGCTGTGATCCTGGGAGCAGAGTGACATCCTGTGATCCCACCAGGTCCTGGCCCCTCGGGGTGCTGTGCTGCACCTCCATGTCTCAGACTGTCCCCAGGATGCTCTGTGCTTGCAGGACAGATTCAGCCAAGGCTGCTGGGCTCCCCAGCATGGAGCAGTCCTTGTGGGAAGCCCAGTGCCCAGGGGTTTGGTTCCCAACCTGGAGGGATTTCCATGCTGTGAGGGGCCAGTGCTGCTGCCTTGGCCGGTGTTGAGGCTGGAGAGAGCTTTGTTCCTTGGGCTGCAGCCAGAAGGTCCTGCCAGGCCTGCAGGTCTTCTGGGCTCTGTCTCCTTTCACTGTCACTGATTTGGGGGCTCTGGTCGTCGTCTGTCTGGTGCCTGATTTAAACATTTGCAGCAGGCGAGTCTGGAGCTGCTTCCTCTGGGCAAGGCTGCTGTGCCGCTCGGTGTCTGCTGGAATTGTGCCCAGGTAGATTGTCATCCCCTGGGCTTTAAACATCCCGGCTGCTCGGGTCCCCCCGAGGCCTCTTCCTTCCAGGAGGCTGCATTTCCTAAAAGAGCAGCTGTCCTGCCACTTCCCTCTGTGTGTCCTGGCTTGGCTGTGGCTGGTGTCTCAGGGCAGGCGTGCCAGGTCCAGCTGCCAGTGCTGACCAGGAGCTGGGACCACCAGCTCCACCAGGAACACCTTTCCCTGGGGCTCCTGGGAGGAGGCTGTGGGCAGGAGGGGAAGGTGCTGAGGAGGAGAGCAGATGTGTGTGCTAAATAAACAAATCAACAGTGTGGCTTCTCTTCCCCACCAGGTGTTTTGGTGGCCACGGGTTCAGCATGAAGCTCCACTAGCAGCACAATGACCTTACGGGGGGAAGGTAAGAGCAAGCAGCTGGACGTGTGGTTCCCCTGGGATGCTGGGTGGCTGCTGCACATCTGTCTGATGATGTTGCACATCTGTCCACACCTCCACTGGTGCCCCCTTGATCCTGTGTTGCTTTCACAAGCTGGCAGGACGCAGTGTAAGCCTTGTTCATGCTCAAGCCCCATCAGCATGGGAATAGGGGAGGCTTGCTGTCACTCTGCTGTCACTTCCCCACTGGTTCCCATCCTCCCGCACACTCTGGGTGGAAGCCTTGCCCTGATGCTGGCCGGGGACAGAGCTCCTGGCCCTGGGTCACATCCCTGTCCTGCCGTGTCCGAGCAACACTTGGGGGCTTCACCCCTGGGTCACTCATGGCACTCTAATTTCTGCTCCCATGTCACCATTCCCTACCATGATGTGCCAGAGTAGCCCCTGAGAGCTGCCTAATTCCTGCTGGAGTGGGCAGCTCTCAGAGCCAGCTTGAGCATCTGAAGGGGTGTTGTCTCTGGAAGGGCTGTCTCTGCTCAGGCACCTAATTACACCACAATTCCAGCACAGTGTCTGCTGGGGAGGAAATGACCCATCCCTCTTCCCTCACAGACTAATGAGCCCCATAAATTTTAGGAAATTCTCAGTGGAGAATTGCGCAGAAGAGCTGAGAACCAGCTGGGCCGTTTGCAGTTGCCCCCGGCCCGCGGCCAGACACGCTCTGGATGTTGTTCAGCCCTCCCAGCACATTGGGATGATCCCAGCATGATCCCAATGGAGAGGTTTGTCCCATTCCAGCCCTCCCGGGGCCAGGGGCAGCCATGCAGGGGCAGGGGCAGAGCCAGAGTCCAGAGCTTAGCAGTGGGGAGAAGCCATGCTCCTTTGGGCACCTGCCTTTCCCAGTCCCCACACGGAGTGAGAGCTTCTCTATGCTGGTGGTGTTGGGTGGGAGCACTGGGGGCTGTGTCCCTGCCTGCTGGACAGGCAGGGTGGTCCCCAGGGACATACAGAATCCCAGGATCATTCAGGTTGGAAAAGCTTTCCCAGGCCTCAGTCCAACCTGTGCCCAATCCCCTGTGCCCAGACCAGAGCACTGAGTGCCACATCCAGTCCTTCCTTGGATACCTCCAAGGATGGGGACTCCACCACCTCCCTGGGCAGCCCCTTCCCATGCCTGACCACCTTTTCCATGAGGAAATTTCTCCTGATGTCCAACCTGCACCTCCCCTGGCACAGCTGTCAGCCCCAGCCACCCTCCCATTGCGCACAACATGAGAGTCCCTTTGTTCCCTCCGGAGCTGCTGGAGCATCTCGGTGGGAACTGCTCCCTGTCAGCTGGTTCTCCTGGAGAACAGAGCACTTCTGTGCTCCAGCCTCCTTTCATGCTGCAGCCTTTGCTGCTAATTAGCCTGTCTTGGTCTGCATCGCCCTAATTATTCCAGTTGGCCCTAAATCCTGCCTGCTCCTCTGCCATCCATTGAAATGGGTCTTGTGGCATTTGCAATTATTTTGGGGTGAACATTTGAATACATTTACATGACTGAAACAGATGAAGAGAGCAGGAAGGAGCAGCACTTGTCTTGTTAATGGCTCCGACTCTGCTTGGTGCTGCCAAAATGCCAGAGCTGTTGGGTATCCCTCTGATCTACATCCCAAGAAATCCACCCACTTTATCTCATACCTGGGGATGCAGTTGAGGCTGTTTAGCTTTGGTATGTTACCAAGCAGCTGGTCAGGGTGGACCAGGGAGTAAAGAGCCACAAAAACAGTTTTGGTGGTGATGTTGCTGTGCTGCTGAGCTGGAGAAGGGCATCCCTGGGCTGGCAGAGAGGCACTGCCTGGGCAGGAGTGGATAAAAGCTGGTGGGCAGATAGGAGCAGTCTGGGATGGTGGAGTGGGATGTCAGGGGCTGGAAGAGGGGAGCAGAGCAAGTCCCTGAGTGCCTGGCAGGCAGGGCAGGAGCAGGGAAGCTTCCCAGCTCCAGGCTCTCTCCTGCCTGCTCCCTGCTCCTCACAGCCACTGCACAATGCGTTCCTTCGTGGAGAGGAGAAAACGCTTTTCTGGAGCGGTTCTTTGGCCTGTCAGCAAAACAGAATCCATGGGCGGCCCGTTCTTTCCAGTCCATTCAGCTCCTGCCCCAGCCACATAATCTCAAAGAACTGGAAATCCCGGGGTGAGCCCAGGGGAGGATTGCAAAACCTGCACTCGCAACTGGGGCGGACGGGGGGAGGGGGTGGGAAGCAGTGCCAGCATTCCCGGGAGTCCCTCCGGGGCACGCAGCGGAGCTGGGCACTCGCAGAGGCTGCAGCCTTCCTGCTGGATGTCCTGCCGAGCCGTGGAAAACCCCAAAAACTCTTGGTGCCAGATGAAGTTTCACGGATTTCTCCGTCAGGTCAGTCTCCGAGGCAGGGCAGGATGGTGAGCGCTGCGTGTGGCTGTTCTCTCTCAGATGGTCGAATTTTTAAGTGTTTCATTCTAACGGCTTCTCCTGACTCAGACCCTTAAAGCTGGCATGAGAGGCTTTTGTTTTTCTCTTATTTGAGCCTCTCCCTCCCCTGTGACCGCAGGGTTGAACTAAACAAAATGTAGGGAGGATGCAGGTGGCTGAGGGGTGAGCAGTGCTGGAGTGCTGGCTTGGGTTTGGGAGGAATAACCTCAGCGAGGGTCTGGGCTTCATCTGGGATGGAACAGGCTCTCTGTAAAGATTTTGTTTTCAGGAGTCCCTGAGTATACAGGGTCCCTCCTCTCCAAAACATTCCTGGAGCTTTGCTCCAGCTGTAAACCCATGTTTCTGGGAACACAAACAGTGCAGGAATTATCTCTTTGGGTGTGCACTGAGGCAGACTTTTAATTACCTGCTGAGTGTAAGGCACCAAGCCTAGGAGGTGCTGATAAGTGAAGGAGGTGATGAAATCCTGGGCTGGTGTCAGCATCCCACCGGGGCAGGGCTGGCCCCGCTGCCCTGACTCTGCTGTTCTCTTGCAGATGCCCGTGGGGTTGGACACTCGCTAGCGGAGAGCTGAAGCCCCCAGCCTGTGCCCAGGAGAGCAGGATGCGGGTCACCATGCGCAGGGTGCTGCTGCTGGTGGGCTCGGTGGCGGCCCTGATGGTGACCCTGCACCTCGGGCAGCAAGTCCTGGAGTGCCAGCAGGTCCTGAGCGAGAGGAGGCACAGGCTGATGAGGCCCGAGAACGAGGAGCTGGTCATGGTGGACGCCAACCACGTGGAGTACCGGTACAGCAAGGACATGCCCCTCATCTTCATCGGCGGCGTCCCCCGCAGCGGCACCACGCTGATGAGGGCCATGCTGGATGCCCACCCCGAGGTGCGCTGCGGGGAGGAGACCCGCATCATCCCCCGCGTGCTGGCCATGCGCCAGGCCTGGTCCAAGTCCGGCCGCGAGAAGATGCGCCTGGACGAGGCGGGGGTGACGGACCAGGTGCTGGACGCGGCCATGCAGGCCTTCATCCTGGAAGTGATCGCCAAGCACGGCGAGCCCGCCAGGTACCTGTGCAACAAGGACCCCTTCACGCTCAAGTCCTCGGTGTACCTGTCCCGGCTGTTCCCCAACTCCAAGTTCCTGCTGATGGTGCGGGACGGGCGCGCCTCGGTGCACTCCATGATCACGCGGAAGGTGACGATCGCCGGCTTCGACCTGAGCAGCTACCGGGACTGCCTGACCAAGTGGAACAAGGCCATCGAGGTGATGTATTCCCAGTGCCTGGAGATTGGCCGCGCCCGCTGCCTGCCTGTCTACTACGAGCAGCTGGTGCTGCACCCTGAGCAGTCCATGCACAACATCATGAGGTTCCTGGACATCTCCTGGAGCGACACGGTGCTGCACCACGAGGAGCTCATCGGGAAGCCCGGCGGGGTGTCCCTTTCCAAGTGAGTCTGGGCTCCTTCCTCAGGTTTTCGAGGAGTATTTGCATTACACAAAGCAGTCAAGGCTAAAACTGGGGGTAGAGCCGCGTTGCTGGTGTTTGTGTGTGATTTTGGGGGAGGAGAGACAGCACATTGTGCTGCAGTGGGGTTTGTGTTTCTGAGTAAGAGATGGCTTTAATGCTCCCAATCTGTTGTACTCCACAGAACAGCTTGTCAAGCAAGGATTTCAGGAGCAGGTGACTGTTTAATCTCTCTTGACACTGCAGAAATTATTTCAGTCTCTAATTTGCAAAGAACTGCTTGCTCTGAAACGTGAGCTCTTTAATGCCTCTTTCTCCACCCGTCCTCAGTCCTCAGATGCCTCTTTGGTGTGATTAGTTGCCCTGCTAATGATGATGAACAGCAGTTCTTGCCAGGTCTGGGGCTGGTATTGCAGAATAAAAGCAATACCTGCTAGGCGGAGGCACACCCAGCACTCCCTCCTGGCCTCTCCGTGTGCGGGGGGGTGTTTACCTTCTCCCACTTTGTTTTCCTCCTTCAGTGCTTTTTCTTTTCTAAATGGAGGCTTAAGTCAGGCTTAGCGAAATTTAATCAGCCATGTAAGGGAATTATCCAAGTCTCCATATCAGTTGCTGGTGGCCCGGTGGTGAGGGCACAGGAGCCACGGGGGGATGTGCAGCTGCTTCGGTTTTCCGGGGTGCCCTGGGAATGCAGCCGACTCTGCTTCCCTGTTTACTCAGAGTAAATGGATCCAGGTTGCTTAGATCAGGTTTTGAATATTCAAAAGGGTCACGGGGTTTATCTGTGCTACAGCCCACATATCTTACGTTGTTTTCCTGTAATAAGCAGAGGTGCCTTGGTGAAAACCCCTATGCCAGTGCAGGATGGATTCCTTTCCTGTAGGAAAAGAGGAAACAGCCTCAAGTTGTGCCAGAGGAGGTTTAGGTTGGATAATAGGGAAAATTCCTTCCCTGAAAGGGTAGTCAAGCATTGGAACAGTCCAGTGATAGAGTCACCATCCCTGAAGGGATTTAAAAGCTGTGTGGATGTGGCACTTGGGGACATGGGCCAGTGTTGGCCTTAGCAGTGCTGGGGGAATGGTTGCACTCATTGGTCTTAGAGGGCTTTTCCAGCCTTAATGATTGCATGATTCTAAACAGCAGGACCCAGCCTCTGGGGCTGTGGAACCCCCTGCCAGGGTCTGCTTCCCCAGAGCAGGGCTCTGAGGGGACAGGGCTGCCCCGCTGTGCCCCACCCTGGCTCTGCCCCAGGTGGCCCTGGTTTGCTCTGCATGGAAGGGACGTTGGAGCCAATTCGGCCTGGAGAAGAGGAGGTTGTGGGGAGACCTCACAGCACCTTTCGGTACCTGAATGGAAGCCAGAGAGGGACTTTGCATCAGGAACTGGAGTGCCAGGACAAGGGGGAAAGGGTTCAAACTTAAGGGGAGAAAATTTAGGTGAGATAGACAGAAGAAATTCTTCCTTGTGAGGGTGGGGAGGCCCTGGCACAGGTTGCCCAGAGAAGCTGTGGCTACCCCATACCTGGAAGTGTCCAAGGCCAGGTTGGACGGCACTTGGAGCAACCTGGGCTAGTGGAAGGTGTCCTGCCCATGGCAGGGAGTAGAATGGGATGGGATTTAAAGTCCCATCCTTTGGTTTTCTGTGGAGGTGGCAGCGAGTTCTGCATGAGCCCAGCACGTGCGTGAAATCCAACCGTTGTGTCTTTTGTTTTTCCCTTTATTTTCCCCAGGATAGAACGGTCAACAGACCAGGTGATCAAGCCAGTGAACATGGAGGCATTATCCAAATGGATCGGGCACATCCCGGGGGATGTGCTGCAGGACATGGCCCACATCGCCCCCATGCTCGCCAAGCTCGGCTACGACCCCTACGCCAACCCCCCCAACTACGGCCACCCCGACCCCCTGGTTGTCAACAACACGCACAGAGTGAGTGGCACTGCCGTGGTGGGGACAGGCCAGGGGCTCACAGAGCCCTTCGGAGTCAGGGAGGCTCCTGAACCGCATCGGGAAAGAGCAGGGGGGAAACAGACTCACACAGGGAAAACAGAACCATGGAATCACAGAATTCAGAGTCATTAAGGTTGGGAAGGCGTTCCCAGGACCATCGAGACCATTTGTGCCCGATCCCCACTGTGTCGCCCAGCCCAGAGCACTGAGTGCCACATCCAGTCCTTCCTTGGACACATCCAGGGATGGGGACTCCAAACCTCCCTGGGCAGCCCCTGCCGAGGCCTGACCACCCTTTCCATGAAGAAGTGCCTCCTGATGTCCATCCTGCCCTGGCACAGCTTGAGGCCATTCCCTCTCATCCTGTCCCTGTTCCCTGAGAACAGAGCCCGACCCCCCCCAGCTGCCCCCTCCTGTCAGGGAGTTGTGCAGAGCCACAAGGTTCCCCCTGAGCCTCCTTTTCTCCAGGCTGAGCCCCTTTCCCAGCTCCCTCAGCCACTCCTGGTGCTCCAGACCCTTCCCCAGCTCCATTTCCTTCTCTGGACACGCTCCAACCCCTCAATGTCTGTCCTGGAGAGAGGGGCCCAGAGCTGGACAGAGCACTCGAGGTGCAGCCGTTTTCCTGGGAAGGCTGGGAATGGGTGGTGGAAGTGATCCAGAGGTGATTCCAGCCCCACTCTTGAGCCACTGCTCCAGGGGGTCACTCCAGGTTCTCTTTCCCACAGGTTTTAAAGGGGGATTATAAAACACCGGCCAATCTCAAAGGTCACCTGCAGGTAAGAGCCGGGCGTGCCCTGAGGGTCTGGGTTACACAGGGTGCCTGGTCCCTGCTCCCTTCCCTGGGGAATGCTGGCTCAGAGCTGACCCTTCTCTTTTGGGGTTCTTCCAGGTGACTCAGAACACATCATCTTCTCACTAAGAAAATTAATGATTTCCAGGTAAGACCCTGTTTATTTAATTTTGGGATTTGGGCAAATCCGCTTGTGTTGCTCCAGGACTGGCACTTGGTTTGTGTGATTTCTATGGATCAGCTGGGGTTCCAGGCGCACTCCCGGTGCCAGGGATCCTTCACAGTCGCCTCACATCTTCCCAACAATGCTGCTGTGTGGGACCATTTGTCAGGAATTCTTTTCCTGAGCTCTGGGAACGGGATTAAAGCTGCAACATGAAACTCAGCCGCTTGGGAGGGTTATTGCAGCCTGTCCCCCGCGGGCAGCACGGACACATGGAATGTGTGGATGAGCTGTGCTGCTCCCCAGCTGCCTCCCAGGACGTGCCATGGACCTGAGGAAGGGGATAGAAAACAAAGGAAAACATGATGGAAAACAAAGCTGCTGCCTTGGGCTTCTGCTCCAGAGACAACTGTTGATGTGTTGGATGTTCTTCCTCCGTGCTAAAGCATAAAATGTCATTCTTGGTGCTAAAATTGATCCTTTAAGAGCAGGCTTCTGTGTACAAGCAGATGGTTGGGCTAGAAAAAGAGCAGAAGCACAGAGGGAAGATCAGGAATTGTGTGTCCAGTGTCCTGGGCTGGGAATTGGTTCCTTTCTGGCCATTTTTTGTGCTGCAGGGGCTTTAAACCCTCAGTCAGGCACCGGTGTGTTGGTCTGAGGGGATCCTGTTCCTGAGGGGATCCTTTTCCTGAGGGATCCTGCCCCTGAGGGGATCCTGCCCCTGAGGGGATCCTGTTCCTGAGGGGATCCTGTCCCTGAGTGGATCTTTTTCACAAGGGATCCTACCCCTGAGGGGATCCTGCCCCTGAGGGGATCCTGCCCCTGAGGGGATCCTGTTCCTGAGGGGATCCTGTTCCTGAGGGGATCCTGCCCCCAAAGGGATCCTGACCATGAGGGGATCCTGCTCCTGAGGGGATCCTGTTACTGAGGAGATCCTGCCCCTGAGGGATCCTGCCCCGGAAGGGATCCTGCCCCCAAAGAGATCCTGCCCCTGAGGGGATCCTGTTCCTGAGGGGATCTTGCCCCTGAGTGGATCTTGCCCCTGAGGGGATCCTGCCTCTGAGGGGATCCTGTTCCTGAGGGGATCCTGTTCCTGAGGGGATCCTGTTCCTGAGGGGATCCTGCCCCTGTGAGGATCCTGCTCCTGTGAGGATCCTGCTCCTGTGGGGATCCTGTTCCTGAGGGGATCCTGCCCCTGAGGGGATCCTGCCCCTGAGGGGATCCTGCTCCTGAAGGGATCCTGCTCCTGAGGGGATCCTGCCTCTGAGGGGATCCTGCCCCTGAGGGGATCCTGCCCCCAAAGAGATCCTGCCCCTGTGGGGATCCTGTTCCTGAGGAGATCCTGTCCCTGAGAGGATCCTGCCCCTGTGGGGATCCTGTTCCTGAGGGGATCCTGCCCGTGAGAGGATCCTGCCCCTGAGGGGGTCCTGTTCCTGAGGGGATCCTGCCCCTGAGGGGATCCTGCCCCTGAGAGGATCCTGCCCCTGAGGGGATCCTGTTCCTGAGGGGACCCTGTTCCTGAGGGGATCCTTTTCACAAGGGATCCTGTCCCTGAGGGGATCCTGTCCCTGAGGGGATCCTGTTCTTGAGGGGATCCTGTCCCTGAGGCTGTGTGTTTGTCTCTTCCAGAACGCTGCCAATGGCCTGTCGTTGCCCGAGAAGGAAGAGTGTGCAGTGGGCCCGTGGAAATCGGTTTTCCAAGCATATTGCTTGCTCCTACTGTTGCCAAATGACTGCGCTCCAGGAATGTATTTGCATTTATTTGCAAAGGCCAAACGTGCTCCACGGCGGGAACGTCCCCGGCCTCTCCCAGCGCTCCGTGGGGAATGCAGCTGTGGAAATGCGGACTCGGGGGCGCGGGAGGAGATTCCCTGTGCCGTGGCTGGAGGACTCCTTACATCGCGTTTGTGTCTCGTGATCTGTTCCCCGTTCCCGGGGTCGGGAACAGCACTCCCGTCCCTGCCGTTCCGTATTCCTGGGATCGGGAAGAGCCACCCTTGTCCTGCTGTTCCCATTTCCCAGGGTCAGGAACAGCCCCCTGGCCCTGCAGAGCCTTTGTGGTGCGTGTGCCACCCCCCTTCCCCCCACGCCCTCCCCGACCCTGCAGAGGCTATTGCAGAGTTAATATATGCCCCCCTCCCCCCCGATGTCGGACACCATTAAAGTGTTGATTTGATATTTAATATTCTAATATTTAATAGCGCGGGCTCCGCCCCCTCCTTACCCCGCCGGGCCACAGGGCGGCGCTGCCGGCGCGGCCGCTGCGCTCCTGGCGACTCTATGGTTTGCGGGCGGGGTTTGCGCTACCGGAAGCGGACCGGAAGTGGATGGGGCGCATCCGGTTCGGCGGCGAGGCCGGGGCCGGTTCTGGGGTCCGTGAGGGGGCCGGGGGTGCCCGGGTCAGGAGCTCCTGAGCGGGCCGGGGGAATCCCGGCGGTGTCACGATGTCGATGTCGCACCTGTACGGCACGGACGGAGACGATGGCGTGGAGATGGAGAGCTTCGAGGTGTCGGACTGGGATCTGCAGAACGAATTCAACCCGCACCGGCAGCGGCACCGCCAGACCAAGGAGGAGGCGACCTACGGCGTGTGGGCCGAGCGCGACTCGGACGAGGAGCGGCCCAGCTTCGGCGGGAAGCGGTACGGCTGGGCTGGGCCCGGGGCCGGGCTGGGCCCGTTCGTGGGGTGCGGAGCGCGGAGCTGCCCCGGCCGCGGAGCTCCCCCTGTTCCCTGCAGCTTCTCCCCCCGGTTCCCTGCAGCTTCTCCCCCCGGTTCCCTGCAGCTTCTCCCCCCTTGTTCCCTGCAGCTTCTCCCCCCTTGTTCCCTGCAGCTTCTCCCCCCTTGTTCCCTGCAGCTTCTCCCCCNGAGCTCCTGAGCGGGCCGGGGGAATCCCGGCGGTGTCACGATGTCGATGTCGCACCTGTACGGCACGGACGGAGACGATGGCGTGGAGATGGAGAGCTTCGAGGTGTCGGACTGGGATCTGCAGAACGAATTCAACCCGCACCGGCAGCGGCACCGCCAGACCAAGGAGGAGGCGACCTACGGCGTGTGGGCCGAGCGCGACTCGGACGAGGAGCGGCCCAGCTTCGGCGGGAAGCGGTACGGCTGGGCTGGGCCCGGGGCCGGGCTGGGCCCGTTCGTGGGGTGCGGAGCGCGGAGCTGCCCCGGCCGCGGAGCTCCCCCTGTTCCCTGCAGCTTCTCCCCCCGGTTCCCTGCAGCTTCTCCCCCCTTGTTCCCTGCAGCTTCTCCCCCCTGTTCCCTCTCACTTCCCGTTCCCTGGACCTTTCCCGGCTGTGGACACCCACCCGAGTCCCCCACCCCGGCTCTGGGCTGCCCTCGGGACACCCTCACCTGTAGAGATTTTCCCGGCGCTCGCTCCCTGCAGCGCCGGGGGGAGGATGGGGATTGCCTGGCAAAAGCAGCGTTAAACAGCTCGATAGCCTTTAATATCCCATTTTTTGGGGGGGTGTAAGGCACAGCAGCCCCCAAGCTCCTGCAGGAATGTGGCCTGGAGCAGAATTCCCTCTCGTTTTGCAGCTCCAGGGATTACTCAGCCCCCGTGAGCTTTGTCAGTGCTGGGCTGAGGAAGGCAGCGGCCGAGGAGCTCTCGGATGAGGACTCGGATGATGATGAAAAGCCTGTGAAGCAGGAGGAGATTCCCAAGGAGTTTGTGCCCAAGAAGTTAAAAACAGTGAGTTCTCCAGGGAATTTACTGTTCTCTGCTTTGAATTTATAAAACTCAGGCTGTGGTCGAAGGCAATGAAAGTGTAATAGAGCACAAAAAAAGGGAGAAATAATTAAACCAGGGGCCCAAATGTGTCATTAAGGGAGGTGGTCACTCTGGGTTTTGTATCATTGATGCAAACACACTGATGAAACAAAAATCAGACTAATTAATCATTGGTACAACTGTACATTGATATTATGATTCTGTGTCCTTAGGAATCAGTCCTTTCATTTTTGTCAATATTCCCTTTGGTCAATGGAAGTTTAAAGGAGAGAATTCCTATGGTTTATTCTGCCTTTATTTTTCTACTTTCGCAGAACGGACAAATCCAGGCATGTTACAGAGTACAAATCAAACCCTTATTTTCAGTTAAAACCAGAAAGAATCAGGAATCAGCTTCAGCTGAATCTGGTGGTGGAGCCTGAGAACTGTCAGGTTGTCAGCCTGAGTTTTTCAAGACTTTCCTTTCCCATTTGAGGAGTTTCAGGAAGCTCCTTAGGTGCTTCATGGATGCACAAGTGAGGTTCCAGTGAGCTGGGCAGTGTGGGGACAGCAGAATCACTTCTGGGAAGAACGTTCTGAGGGGAATTTTGCACACTTTGGTTATTTGAAGCCTCAGGGCTGCGGGTTTTGTGTGTTTGTTTTGACAGGGTGGAAATTTCAAGCCCAGCCAGAAAGGCTTTGTAGGGGGCTCCAAGTCCTTTGTGGATTTTGGCAGCTGGGAGAGACACACTAAAGGAATTGGGCAGAAGCTTCTGCAGAAGATGGGATATGTCCCTGGATGGGGTCTTGGGAAGAATGCTCAAGGTACTGTGAGTGTGTTTGGTGGTTTATTGTTAACTGGGGATTGGGAGGAGAGATTGGATTCCTCAAAGAACTGCCAGCCCCAGGTGGCTTAAACTTCCTTCTTGTTTTCCTGCCGGTGATCCAGGCCCTGTGGTGAGAGTCAGGGGTGTTCAAACTGGCCTGTGGTCGTTTGCTCCTCTGGGTGTTTTGCCAGAGAAAAAGGGCAAGAAAAAAAGGCAGTAAATTCCAAAGGTGGTCATCCCACAGAAAAGGAGTTGCTGTTTTATGTGGCAGAATAAAAAGGCAGTGAAATGTGGTTGGGAGTAGTGCTGTGCTTGGGCAGTTTGGTGTGTGCTGGCATGAAGTGATTTTATAGGAAATTGGTGACGTTGGAAGTACCACAGTGCTGGAGGCAGTGCCAGGGAGGGTGTTGGTGCTGATTTGGTAACTTGTAGGGGAAAGCCTGCCTGTTCTGCTCTCTCTCATCACACCAACTGCTCCTCCTGACCCCGTTCCCATCCTGCCAGGTATCATCAATCCCATCGAGGCCAAGCAAAGGAAAGGCAAAGGTGCCGTGGGTGCTTATGGCTCCGAGAGGACCCCGCAGTCCTTGCAGGACTTCCCTGTGGTGGACTCAGAAGAGGAAGCTGAGGAGGTATTTGTGTGGTTCTTGCTGTTTCCCTGCCGTGCTGTGTGTACAAAATTCAGTTCTCTTAATTTCTGTGCCAGAGAAAACTGTTTGGGCTCATTTTAGATATGAGGCCAAACACACAGCACATTGATTTTATTTAGGCAGATCTTTCTTGTCACTGTAATGTTCCTTGTTGTTTCTGGCTCACTCTATTTCAGTAGCTTTGCTAGAAGCCCTCCTTTGAAGAGTCCCTGCATGTAATTATAAATAAATGTCTTTTGTTTAAATAAAAAAAAGACCAGGAGCATCCTGTTCACTTAATCCATAGGGTGGGTGACGGGCCCACAGCATCCGAGCTGGTTTGGCATGAGCTTTACCACTTCCCAGTTATTTCCTGTACAAATTCCTCATTGATCTGATGGTTATTTTCCTGTAAAAAGAGGCAGATTTGGGGTGTGACAAAGAGCAGCCACCACAACTCTGCTGTTTTTGTCCAGGAATTTCAGAAGGAGCTCAGCCAGTGGCGGAAGGACCCGAACGGAGGCAAGAAAAAGCCCAAGTACAGCTATAAGACAGTGAAAGAGCTGAAAGCCAAGGGCAGGATCAACAAGCAGCTCGCAGCCCCTCAGAAGGAGCTGTCCCAGGTCAAGGTGAGGTTGATAAGCCAAGAGGTGACCCCTGAGGAACAGTTTGGGCCCTTTGGTGTCACCAGCACATTTTCGCCACCGGTAACTTCAGTAAAGCCAGTCCTAGGAGCTGCCTGTGCAGCCTCTTGGAACTCATCCCTGAGCCATGTAATAGCGCTGTGTCACCTGGACAGGGTGACAGATTAGATTAAATGTGAGTTTGTGTAGGGGGTTAATTGCAATTTAGTTTTAATTGTTTCACATTTGTCCTAATCAACACTCACCCACTTGAAAGCACAGTTGTGCTTTTGGGGATTGTTTGAGCTATCTTCTTCCTCAAAGGGACAGTAAGGGATTTGTCTTGTGTGCAGTTAGTAAAATTATTAATCTGAAATTAAAGTGTCTTTATAAAATTATGAAGGTTCCTAAGTGCAATAACTGACAGTGTAACTAATGGCAAGATCACTGCTTGTAGAATCATTCAGTGAAATTGGGATGAGATGAGGAGATTCTCATTCCAAATTGTCCCTTATTCATTTTAACTCCTTGTGTCTGGAGAAGGCAGTGTGGAGGCAATGCCCTCGTTCAAATAAGAATGTATGTTAGCAGCCTCCTGGAGTAATTAAGGTCCTTGGAAATCTCCAGCTTTCAATTTGGAGTCAGGGATTTTCTCCTTTTTTGAAGATGAAAGAGTTTTTTGTAAGAGAGTTCATTGTGTGCTGGCAGGTGATCGACATGACGGGGCGGGAGCAGAAGGTTTATTACAGCTACAGCCAGTTCAGCCACAAGGACAACATCCCGGATAACAGCCCCCAGCAGCCCCTGGGCAAGGACTCCAAGCCTCAGGGCTTTGCCCTGCCCGAGCTGGAGCACAACCTGCAGCTGCTCATCGACATCACGGAGCAGGAGATCATCCAGAGCGACCGGCAGCTGCAGTACGAGAGGGACATGGTGGTCAACCTGAGCCACGAGATCCAGAAGATGGCTGAGGTGCTGTCCCACGAGGAGAAGGCCATCAGCAACCTCAGCAAGGTGCTGGACATGGTGGAGGAGTGTGAGAGGCGGATGCAGCCTGGCTGTGAGGACCCTCTGACCCTGGATGAGTGTGCAAAGATCTTTGAGACCCTGCAGGACAAGTACTACGAGGAGTACAGGATGTCAGACAGGGTGGACCTGGCAGTGGCCATAGTCTATCCTCTCATGAAGGAATACTTCAAGAACTGGGATCCCCTCAAGGTGTGTTGGTTTGAGTTACCTGCAGTTCTCACTTGATGGCTCTGGTAATCTTTGTTACCTTGTCCCAAGTGTCCTGGTCTAGTGAGAGGTGTCCCTGCCCGTGGCAGGGGGCGAAATGAGATGAGCTTTAAGGTCCCTTCAAATCCAAACCAGTCTGGGATTCTGGGATTCTAAATTCCTGATCAGTCTGGAGAAAAAGAAGAGAGACAAAATGAAACCCTGTGCTGTTCCTGCTCTCAGACCTTTGCTGGGTAAAAATGTAGGAGTTTGTAAGGTTAAAATCCATCTGTTTGATGAGTGTTGGGAAGAAAAGTTGGTGAAAAACAAGTTTCTAGCTGTTGTTCTTTAGCAAAAGCAGGAGATGTTTGTCAGGTATCGGAGATGCACAATTTCTCTTCTCGGTGTCATTTAGACTGGGATAGGTAAGAGTCTGGATTCTCTCTGTACACCTGGAAAAGTTCAGGCTGTCCTGTTCTCTCCCTGGAGGTGCATTAATTCTGTAAGGTGGGATTTTTCTCTGGCAGGACTTTATTAAAAGTCATTTAAGAAGCGACTGGAGCTGGCACTCAATGCTCTGGGCTGGTGACAAGGTGGGGAGGGGTCACAGGTTGGACTCAATGGTCTGGGAAGTCTTTTCAAAGTTCAGTGAGTGTGGGATTCTGGTATTAAGACTGCAAGCTCCTGGCTTGCCCTGAGATGAGCTGAGAAGGCTGGCTGTGCTCAGCACACCATCAGCCTGCTCTGTGCAGATCCCAGCTGGAATTAATGGAAAAGGATAAGGACCATTTGTGCCTTTATCATTCCTAGGACTGTACATATGGCACGGAGATCATAGCCAAGTGGAAGAGCCTTCTAGAAAACGATCAGCTGTTGTCCCACAGTGGGCAGGACCTGTCAACAGATGCTTTTCACAGGTAAAGAACAAATGATTTGTACTTCGTGCAGCATCTTCCCTTGCTGCTTCCTTGGGCATGGAAAGAGCAGACACAAGGGAGCTTTTCCCATCGATTCCCTTGCTGGGGCTGTTAAAATCCAGTTTGCAGCTACAGAAAAGAAGCAGCTTTAACTAACAGCTCCCATTTGGTTTATTTAGACCCAGGCTGTAGCTTTGTGCTTCACTTTGATTTATTTGGGGTTTCTTCCCAGACTGATGTGGGAGATCTGGATGCCATATGTCAGAAACATCGTGGCACGGTGGCAGCCAAGGAACTGTGGATCCATGGTGGATTTCTTGGATAGCTGGGTGAACGTTGTTCCTGTGTGGATACTGGATAACATTCTGGATCAGCTCATCTTCCCCAAGCTGCAGAAGGAGGTAAAAGGAGAGGGCTGGGTGCTCTGAACCGGTGTTTGAATTCCAACTGGAACTCCCGAACACTGGTGTGCGGCCTCCAACGATGGGTTCAGGAGTCGGGGGCTGCATCACGGCTCTTTGTGCTTCTGGACAAAATGCTGCTGGTGGCTGGACTTAGTTAATCTTTTCTGTTGTGCCCCAAGGTGGAGAGCTGGAATCCGCTGACGGACACAGTGCCGATCCACTCGTGAATCCACCCCTGGCTGCCGCTGATGCAGGCACGGCTGGAGCCTCTGTACGTGCCCATCCGCAAAAAGCTGGCCAACGCCCTGCCGAAGTGGCACCCCAGCGACTCCTCTGCTAAGCTCATCCTTCAGCCCTGGAAGGATGTATTCACTCCTGGCTCGTGGGAGGCTTTCATGGTCAAAAACATCGTGCCTAAGCTCGGTGAGACAACCAGACAGTGCTGGATTTTGGGAGTCTGCTGGTGGCACCTTCCCCCTGACATGAAGGAAAGATCCTTGTTAATGTGGGTGCCAGTGTTACATCAGAGAACATTGTTGGTGGGGTTAGACCAAGCTTGCCTCTGCTTTTCTGCTACCAGTCCTGTGCAGAGACAGAAAAATTTAGAGAAATATGAGGAATGACTCTGGTTATTCTCTAGGTTTTCTGTCTGTATAAATCATCCATCTCCAGTTGGCAGGAATATCTGTCAGGTAGGATGAGGCTGTAAGATGTCTCTCTGTTGCTCCTGAATTCCTTGGTCTGTTCTAAGGTTTTACCATTAGTTTTGTAATGCAAACTGGCTCAAAGGTTAAAAAATAGTCAAGTGTTTTTAGTTTCTCAGTTCTGACAGCAAATTGTACTAACTGGAAGTGGAAATGCTCCACTTCGTGGCAGGATCAGCCAAAGATCCCCACTGTCCCTTGGGGTAACAAACAGGTGCTCCTCAAATTGTGTGTGTTGGTAGTGAAAGAGGTCAGGGCACTGATAAAACTGAGGCTCTTTTCTAACTCTCTTCCCCTTTCCCAGGAATGTGTCTGAATGAGCTCATCATCAACCCTCACCAGCAGCACATGGATGCCTTCTACTGGGTGATCGACTGGGAGGGGATGATTTCTGTCTCCAGCCTTGTTGGGCTGCTGGAGAAACACTTCTTCCCAAAGTGGCTGCAGGTGAGACACTGAGGGCTGAGGAAAGAGTCTTGATTGACTGGGGAGTGTTTTAGTGATTCCTGTCCAGGAATTGCTGCCCTGGTGCTGAACTGGGCTGGTTCCCACTCACAGCTCTGTAGTCATTGGAACAGTTCCTCCTTTTACTGACAGCTCAGTAATAAACCAAGTGGTAAGGTGTGCCAGGGGAGGTTCAGGTTGGGCATCAGGAGGAATTTCCTCATGGAAAGGGTGGTCAGACACTGGAAGGGGCTGCCCAGGGAGATGGTGGAGTCCCCATCCCTGCAGGTGTCCAGGGAATGACAGGATGTGGCATTCAGTGCTCTTGGCTGGGTGATTAGGGTGTGATTGGTCACAACCTAATTGGTTGGACTCGATGCTCTTGGAGGGCTTTTCCAGCGTAAATCACTCTGAGATTATGTGGCAGTGAGACCTCTCTTGCACAGACATCCCTGTGCTGCCTTTGACCTGTCCCTTGCTCTGCAGGTGCTCTGCTCTTGGCTCAGTAACAGCCCCAACTATGAAGAGATCACCAAGTGGTACCTGGGCTGGAAGTCCATGTTCTCAGACCAGGTTCTGGCACATCCCTCCATCAAAGACAAGTTCAATGAAGCTCTTGACATCATGAACCGGGCCGTGTCCTCCAGCGTGGGTAGGTGGCTCCTGGGAGGCTGACTGGGGCATGGCCCTGCCAGCAGCATGGCAGCAGCTCCCATGAGCAGTGAAAGGCAGTGTGCTCTGCCTTGCTGTGTCCTTAAATAACACCTCTGAGGTGCTGCTCAATAATTCTGGGCTGCAGTGAAGCAGAAACAGATCTTTGGTTGCTTCCTGGGCCGTTGAACATTTGATCCTCTTCCAGCCTTGCCCTGTCAGTCAGACACCATCCTTTAGGTCTTGACTTCTAGAGTTGTCATTTATTGGGGTTTTTTCTTTATGGTGAGATTCTGGTTCTTTTCCTTAGCTTTACAGCAGTGCCCTTCCCTTCCACATGACTTTCCCTATGACCTAAAAGTGATTGTTAGGAATTCACTGGGAATTACTCTGTATAAAATGATGCCTGAAGTGGCTACCTGGAAACAGAGACTAGAGAGGAGTAAGGGAATAATGGTGATATTTATTTGAAAGGCCTTCAAAGGTACACCCTGGGGACCTACTTCCAAAATGGACCCCAAGATGGACCACAAGTCACAAGTTCTTCACACTTTTATAGGTTTGGTCCATTTGCATATCAGCATAAATTCGCCAGTTAAAACTTTAGCTGCTGATGTAACTTCTCTAAGCTCAGCCCCTTTCTCCAAGATGTTGGTTTACACATTTCTGGGCCTAGGACGGCTTGGGTGTCCTTGGAGCAAACCTAGAGACTTTGTTAGGTCTATCTTAACATGAGAGAGCAGCAGCAGCAGGCTGTAAGACACTTCAGAGTTTTACAGTAGGAAATACAGAATATAAAAGCTAAACCTCAAGGCATCAAAAGAGAAGGGCATGCCTGAGGGAGCAGCACCTGGAATTTGCCCTCTTCCCAAAACCAAGAACTCCCTTCCTGAGCCCAAACTCAAACACCACGCTCCAAATATCTCGATTGATTTTTGTGTCCTGGATGGAGCCGCTTCCCTCTGGGAACGGCTCAGGACCGTGTTGTCCCCATTCCCTCCCGCAGGCGGGTACATGCAGCCGGGCGCCCGGGAGAACATCGCGTACCTGACGCACACGGAGCGGCGCAAGGACTTCCAGTACGAGGCCATGCAGGAGCGGCGCGAGGCCGAGAACATGGCCCAGCGCGGCATCGGCGCCGCTGCCGGCTCCGTGCCCATGAACTTCAAGGATCTCATCCAGACCAAGGCCGAGGAGCACAACATCGTCTTCATGCCCATCATCGGGAAGCGGCACGAGGGGAAGCACCTCTACACCTTCGGCAGGATCGTCATCTACATCGACAGGGGCGTGGTGTTCGTGCAAGGGGAGAAGACCTGGGTGCCCACCTCACTGCAGAGCCTCATCGACATGGCCAAGTGAGGCCTCTGTGCAAGGGTAGACCACCTGGGTGTCCACCTCGCTGCAGAGCCTCATTGACATGGCCAAGTGAGGCCTCTGTGCAAGGGTAGACCACCTGGGTGCCCACCTCACTGCAGAGCCTCATCGACATGGCCAAGTGAGGTCTCTCTGCAAGGGTAGACCACCTGGGTGCCCACCTCGCTGCAGAGCCTCATCGACATGGCCAAGTGAGGCCTCTGTGCAAGGGTAGACCACCNTGAGAACACCTGGATGCCCACCTCGCTGCAGAGCCTTATCGACATGGCCAAGTGAGGCCTCTGTGCAAGGGTAGACCACCTGGGTGCCCACCTCGCTGTAGAGCCTCGTTGACATGGCCAAGCAAGGCCCCACTGGGGACTGAGACACCACCCAGGAACAGCCTCTGGGTAACCTTTAGAATAAACAAGTTCCAGGTTTGTAAATAGTGACACTGGAGCTGGATGCCAGGATGGTTTTGTTGGAAGAGGTGTTCAGGCAGTGGCAAGAGGGTGGAGGGCCAGACTTCCTGACCTCGGAACCCAGGCTAAGGGAGAACAAGCAGTGCTGACACTTGTAATTGCCACCTGGGACAGAGGTTTATCAGCAGGTTAGGAGGGATTGCATTCTCTGCGCCTACAGCTGAATGAGGGCTGGCCTAGTTGAGTCCCTTGAGTCTCTAGTGACAGATGTCACACAGATGTCACAGCTTCTGCTGCCTGTGTGCTGTGCTGGCAGTGAGTTACTGTCCCCACACTATCTCTCACACAGTGGGCTCCTCTTTGCTACACACAGCCAAGACCTGTCCCAACTCTCTCTGCAGGTTAAGAGCACAGAGGTGAGGGAAAGAACCCTAAGGGTTTTTTCCTGGAGGGAGGTGACCTGGTTGTTCTCTGGACTCGCCAAGAGCTGATCTCAGCAGCATTCAGAGGTGGGAGCTTCTTCCAAGCCTGCAGTGGGAACCAGACCCCAACACTTCCCCATTACAAACCCCTCAGATAATTCCCCGTTCCTCATGCTTTGAAACGTGTGTAGAACATGGAAAGGCCTTGAATTGTTATGGAAGGGGAGGGAATCAAAGAGCAGTCACTGCCAGTACGGATGGTTCTCAAGGCAGGTTTTGGTGGAATTAGTTTGCTGTAGTTCAGTGAGAGTAAATCAAAGCTCAGCTTTACTTTTTATTAAATAAGATACAAAAATGTCCCATCACCTCAGCATTCAGGTGCTGACACTTTTGGCAGAGCCTGATGCCACTGTCACTGCTTGAGCTCCATCTCAGCTGCACAGAAGCTTCCATGGGAAGAGATGTGGATCCCAGCCGTGCCACCAAAGGGATGGTCAGGACTTGGCAGTAGCTCCCTCCCCTTTCCTGATGATCTCCAGGTCTTCACAGTCTTGGTACATTGGCTCCTCCACGAAGGCCCAGACCTCAGGGGAGAGCTCCTGCAGTTTGTCCAAGGGAAACCAGTGCACAGAGGTGTCATTGAAGGTGTCCAGGTAGCGGGGGTGACTGGGGAGTGCCACTTCCTCCACTCCTTTCAAGACCTAAAGAGCATTTGGGGAAAAAGTTACAGACCATGCAGAAGCCCCTTCCTGCAAAGCTGAGCCACTGAGGATGAGGATGGTGTTACATTACCCTCAGCCCCTGTGTGCAGGGTGTTCTGCAGATGTTCTACAATCCTAAAGTGATTAGCTTTTATATTATAGTGTCTAGGGAAAAGGTTTAAAAAATAACCCTTCTCTTTTTTACAATGGCAATTCATTTCCTTTCTCATTAAAAGGTGTGCTGTCAGCATGAAACAAGAATGTTAAACTGTTGCCTCATACCTTTGCTATGTAAGAATAATCTCTCTCCAAGATTCTGGACAGCAATCTGCAATAACAGAAAGTGCCCATGTTAGACACAACGTGCCTGTGGATTTAGACAGGTTTTCTGCATGGGAGTGAGACAGAGAAGGGGGCAGAGGGAAAACTTCATGGCAATGAAAATGAGCACAACAGGGAAAGAGTTGCCAGAAGCAATAAAAATAAAGCAGTGGGAGGGAGAAGAGAAAAGCAGGGTTGGAGGCACTAGCGCCTGTCCAGGGTGTGCCCAGACCTCTCCTCGATCCCTCGGAAGCTGTTCCCGATGATGACCAGTTTGGAGAGCGCCGCCGGGCTCCAGTTGCTCCACAGCAGGTTGTTGTACAGGGCCTTCCCGCAGTGCACCATGTAGAACAGCGTGGCCGCGCCCTCAACGCCGTGTTTCCCCTCCTGCCCGGGAACAGCCGAGCCCGTCACGGCCGCGCCCCGGCCGCGGGCCCCCGCAGCTCCCGGGCGGTCTGACCCGGGGCTCTCCTCACCTCATTCTCCGGGAGCAAGCACAGCCCCAGCGCTCGCAGCGCCGCTTCCTCCCGCGCCGAGAAGGCCGGGTCGAACAGGGCGCATCGGGCAGGCGGCACCTGCGGGGACAGGGCGGCGTGAGCGGGGACCGGCCCGGTGCTGACCCCGGCGCTCCCCCCGGCCCCGGTGCTCACCCGCAGCTCGTCCAGCAGCAGCAGCAGGAAGGCGAGCTGGTACCGCGCGGCGGGGCAGCGCCCGAAGCGGCCCAGCCCGTAGCACACGCAGCGGGCGGGCGGCTCGGCGGGGCCGCTCAGCGGGGTCCGCACGGCTCCTGCGGGCAGCGGGGTCAGCGCGGCGGCGGTGCCGGGGCTCGCCGTCCCCGCT
>VZRV01007970.1:757324-775705 GCA_013398115.1 Falcunculus frontatus | reverse complement strand
TTTTTTTTTTTTTTTTTTTTTTTTGCAGTCTTCAACTTACTGAATTCATGAGTTCTCATGTATGTGATGTTTTGATTGGCTTTTTACACAAGGTTAGGTGTTTAGTGGAAAATCCACCAAATGAATGTCTGAAAGGGACAAAAAGCAGTTTTCATTTGCTCTAAAACTTGTCAAAAGCTATTATTTATGTGATCAAGATCTTCTGTAAATAGCCATGAATATGCAGATACGAAGGAAGCCTTTGCTGTTCTTCTGCTTGAATGAAGGGAGTTTCTGTGCCCTGAGCAGGGATAAATTTGGGCTCTGTCCTGACTTTCAGGTGTGTTTTGGTTCTTGGGAAGGTCCCCTTGGCTTTGAGGGCTCCCTAAGGACCAGACCCCTTCCCAGCACCACAAACCAGCCACAGTGTTTGCTGGGGGGGTGGTGTGGGGTCTGCTGTGGCCTTGGGGGGCTGGGGAGGGTGACAGAGGTGTCCTGGTGCCCCGATCCATCCACTGAGCTGATTCTTGGCTTTTGTTACAGAGCGAGCCCGGAGCTGAGGAGCCACAGGAGCCTGGTGAGCATCCAGCTGCATCCTATGGGCTGCCTTCCCTGCATGGGAGCACGAGCTGGTTCTCTGGGATTCACATCCAAGCTGTGCTGGGTGCTGGAGTATATCCAGAATATCCCAGAGGGTGTTGCTGCCACCAGTCAGCCTGTGCTGTGTGATCAGAACCAGCTCCTTCTGCTGGGTTTGCTCCTTTGGGTTTTGTTCCAGTTCTGCAGATTCCCAACCATGCCTGCCTTCATTCCAGTCCCCCATGTGGCCACGTGGCCACTGCCAGGCCCTGACAACAGATGGCTGGTGCTTGCAGTCCAAACCTCCACTGATCCCGTCTCAGCATCAGTGTGGGGATGATCTGCCAGGATGGAAACACTGAGGGGGAATTTAACTGTGTCAGGCATGGAGGGTGTGAGCAGGAGGGGAAAATGCTGGGAGGGTGGGAAAAGGCTGCCTAGCTCAGTTGGGATGCAGCATCATGGCAGGCCTGCAGCTCCTGCAGAAGCCTTTGGGCTGATGAGGTTTGGTTTCCGTTTTTAAGCTGGGACATGTTCCTTGAATGCTCAACCCTCCCCTGCTCTTGCAGAGTCTCTGCTGCCGCCGGGTGTCCGCATCATCCCGGTGTTCCTCACAGGAGAGGAAGTCTCCGTGCTCCGGGACTTCCCAGTGGAGTGGATGGCCAGGTAGGCAACCAGCCCAACCCAGAGGCAGGATTCACAGCAGGAGCTCACACGAGGCACCGTGTCCCTGCTGCCATTGTTTTCCCTGGAACTGACTCGGGCCCTGTTGGAGCTGCCTGAGGCCCCTCAGGCTGGGCAGAATTCCCGTGTCCATATCCCTGCTGTGAGCAGCCTGGAGCAGAGCTGCTTCCCCAGACCAGCTGTGATCTGCTGTCCCTCAGCTCACAGCACTGCTTTCTTGACAAGGGAGGGACATTCCCAGGAACCTGCAGAGTGATTCCCAGGCTCTTCACCTGTGTTAGACCTTTCCCCGCCCTTTTCCCAGATCTCTCTGTAGCAGGGGATGGATCAGCCATTGATCAGTGCCAGAAGCCGGTGGGGTTATCAGCTATGGGATAACTCCACATGGATCCTGCTCCATGTTTAACCCATTTTTCATCTCCCACCAGGTCACCCATGTCCCCAGCAGGCCCCAGAGGAGAGGAGAGTGCTCTCTGCTCCCAGGCAGTTCCAGACTCAACAGGAGCTCATGAAAGCCAAGCCCTGGCTGGAATCTCTGTGCAGGAGTCCCACAAGGAGGCTTCAGGCACGGCTGCCCCGGGAGATGCCGTGCATTTGGGCAGCCCTGCAAGTCCTCTGACGGACTTCCCTGGAATGGGAGGCAGCACAAGGAGTTCTCCAGCTGCAAACCTGAGTGGAGCAAGCAGCGAAAGCTCAGAGCTCAGCAGGAAAACATCCTTCCCCTCAGAGAGAGACAGAGAGCAGCTCCCAAGCCCTTCCTCACTCCAGACTCCATGTGCTTGGACTACAGGTCCATACCTGGAAGGCTTTTCCTTTCCCAGCCCTTACTCCTGGGAGCAGGAGAGCCAGGACAAGAGGGAATCCCCTGCGGACTCTGATGTCGGTCACCGTGCTTCCCAAAATTCCCATTCGGTCAGCCACAGTCCGGCTGTTCCCTCTCCTGCCCGGGAGCCGAGCAGAAGGAAATCCAGTGAGCAGGACAAGCCATGGACTGTGAGCCAGGACCGTGTGTCTGGAGGAGGTCACAGCACAGCTGGTGACCACGTGTGGGGCTTGGATTGTCCAGGCCCTGCTGGACACGCACAGCTCTGGAGCGGGAGGCAGCTGCCGGTGCCAGGGGTTCAGGAGGCTCTGCCCAGTGACCCTACAGGGGACAGGCCATGTCCCAGCAGCGGGGAGAGCAGCTGGGCCAGGCTGGGAGGCAGAGAGGGCGAGCCAGCCCAGCTGAGCCTCTACGTTCACTGCATTCAGGGGCTGGTGCTGTCGCTGCTGGCTGAGGAGCAGCTCCGCCAGGACCGCGGCGCCGTGGAGGACGTGGTGAGTGGCAAAGCTCTGCCCCGCTGCAGCTGCACTGGCGTGGGGCACGGGGGTCACAGCTGAGGAGGGAACGTCGGAATGTGCTCCCCATCCCTCCATCACCTGCTCCGAGCTGTGCCAGCGAAGCCGCTCGGCTCCGGGAGCTGCGTGGGAGCTGTGGGAGCGCGAGCGGAGCAGGGACAGCCGCGTCTCGCAGGCAGCTCCCGGTGCTGCTGTTGTCTGGCAGTGCCGGCACCGGAGCAGAGCGTGTGGGTGTGACAGACACCCGCGGGCTGCCAAGGGCCTGCGCTGGAGCTGGGATTCGCTGGGGGATCCCCGGCGGCTCGGCGCTTTTTGGGAAGCGAGGTTGGTTCTGTGAAACCCCCACCCCGCACGTCACAGCCTCTCCCTCCGGGAGCACCGCAGACGGGGCTGGCAGCAGGTCCCGGAGAGGTTCCTTTGGCTGTGGGAGCCTCCAGGCTGTTCCCTGGGGCTGGAGAGAGGGATGCCGTGTGGGCACTGCACCAGAGTAATCCCAAATTTCCCTGCGGTGGGGTTTGGGTGCCCAGGCTCCCCTGTGAGCAGAGCTAACGGGGCTGCGGGGGCAGGATGTGCCAGCCCCCCGTCTTTCCCGGGAAGCATCAGCTGCAGAGCTGCTGCCTGGCCTCTGCCTCCCCACCAGGAGCTGAGTCAAAGCTGCAGAGCCCTGTTTGATATGCCAGTTGCCATAGGAACAACCTAATTTCCTTACCCAGCCAGACTGGAAGGTGCAGGGAAGCTCAGACTAATGCAGAGCCTCAAGGTTGCTCCTTCCCCTCGGAGCTGTGGGACGCCTGGGAGCCCGGGAGCTGGGGAATGTCTGCTCTGCACGGCAGGGCTGATGTGCCTGGGGAGGGATTGCTGCCAAATCAGCTGAGCCAGGAGGTGCAGCCGGGGCCCTTTTGCACCAGACGTGGCACTTTGTCCCCTTTCTGCTCATCTGGAACAGCAGGGAGGACACAGGCAGGTGGGAATTGTCACGCTGGAGAGCGGAATCCCTATTGCACAGGGATTACACAGTCCATTGTCCTTCATGTCTTGCCCTGGGGCTGACAAGCTCTCATTCTGTTCAGGTTCCTCTTTTCCCAAACATCCTGCTCCTTCCATCTCACACCCCCTTGTTTTGGATCTCACCAAAACTGCACTGTCACACAGCTTGGATTTTGGCTGTGACTGGGCTCTTCTGGCTGCACCCTCCCCTGGGTGTGGGTGTGTTATCCCTTGGGAGAGGTGCCCTGCATGTCCCATTGTCCCAGAGGGAAGAGCAATGTCCAAGGAGGTGCAGCTGGGCTCTGCTGCTGGTGGATTTGAGGCACAACCTCGGCTTGTCTGTCCCTTTGTTTATCTGTAGATTAAAAATGACCCTCAGCTCTCAGGGATGTCCAAGCTGAGTTATTATTCATGTTTTTTTGAATGCTTTGAGGCCCCCAAATGACACCAAAGAAGGGTAAAATATGCTACTTGTGCAGCTGCGAACCTCTGGGAGGGCTGGTTCCGTCCCAGACTTTCCCTGTGGAGTGGGAGGCTCTTGGCCTTGCCTCCTGCTGCTCTTTAGGTCTTATCCCTCCATTTCACTGCACAGAAGGGAAAATCTGCTCTGTGACAGGGGTCAAGGGTAGGCCAGGCACTGCCGTCCTGCTGAACAAAGGCTTGATCCTCTCCACAGTGGGGAAAAGCGCATTGGCAGGATGAGGATTATGGAGTTAATCTTCCCAAGAGTGGTGGAGGACCCCTGCCTGTGCCCTGCCTGTGCCCGGGGAGCCTCAGCATGATCAGGGCCTCTGGGCTACTGAAAATCCATCCAGAACAGCAGCTTGGAGTTTATTCAGTGCATTGTTGTGTGTGTTTGTACTGTCCAGTGTAAGCAGAGGGATGTCCCTTGCTGGGGCTGTAAATCGTGTGAAATGAGCCCTGGAGAGTTATGGTTGATGGTAAATTAATGGAGCCTTGCATTTTCCTGTAATTAGTAGCATCAGGTGGCTGAATGGCTGATTTTCAGGTTGGAGGACCCTTTCCTGAGTCGTGGAATCCCAGACTGGTTTGGGTTGGGAGGGACCTTAAAGCCCATCTCATTCCAACCCCTGCCATGGGCAGAGACAGCTCCCACTGATTGCTCAGAGCTCCATCACTGCCTTGGGATTGCTCAGAGTTCCATCACTTGCTTCCCCTCCGTGCCCAAGTTTCCCAGCCATTCCAGGTGGGAGCCTGGACAGCAGAGCGAGGAAGGGTCCGGTCCCTCTGTCACCTGAACTCCCTCCAGCACATCTTTGAAGCCCAGGTGAGGCTCTGAGCTCTGCCTTTCCCTCTGCCTGCAGTACCACAGCAGCCTGGCCTCCCTAAACGGCCTCGAGGTTCACCTGAGGGAGACGCTGCCCAAGGACTCCTCAGCCTCAGCCAGGACAAACTACAGCTTCACACACTATGACTGTGTCCAGAACGTCCTCACGGGTGAGCCTTCCTCTTCTGGGGCTGCAGGAGGGAGCAATGAGGAGAATGGGGTTTATGGGAACCTTTTCTCATGCCTCACACACCTTCCCAGGAGCACCTTCTCACCAGAGCTCCCACCACAGAGCCCGGATCAAAGGCCCTGTTGAAGGAGCTTTGTCTGTTGGGATTGAGGGTGTCCCCAGGCTGTTCTGCAGCCATCCAGGGTCTGTGGAGAGCTCCAGAGCCTTTTCCTGCTCAGTGAATGGGGGCACACTGCAGATGTGGTGTTAATGGTTTGTTAACATCCCCTTTCTCCTGTTGTGCAGCCAACCTGCCCCACACCCCCGGGCCCCTGGACCGGCACTTCCTGAGGGCGGCCACCCTCATCCACTCCGACTTCAGCCAGCTCCCCACGGCCTCAGAAGTGATCATCAGGTAAGGGGTGCTCACAGCCCTCCTGTCCTAGGCACAGGGGTGCTCACAGAAGGGCAGAACCCCTTTCCCAGGCTGGGTGGGATTGGACACAGGTTGTGACCACACCCAAGGATGAGTCACGTCGCTTTATTCCCGAAGTTTGCTTTGACTCGTGAGTTCCTTCATGTTCTGCCTGGATGTTGAGAGGCTGCAGTGGCACCAGGAGAGTGGATTGAGGGCACAGCTGAGTGGTGCCATGGCTTGGATTAAGATGTAACACTCACACATTACCAGCTCCTGGCACCATAAGGTTCTAAGACGCAGTGTTAAATTTAGCTGTTCCTAATAAATTTGTGTCTCGGCAGGGAGCCAAAGGCGCCCAGAATTGGCAACCTAGATATTGTTTTCTTGCACGGCTTGTTGGGTTGGAAACACACTGCGATGTGCGTGGCAAACTCAATTGTGATGCGCCAGGCTGGATGGTCTTATCACAGCCAGAGCCCTTCCCGAAATCCCGAGCTTTTCCTGACATCCAGAGCCCTTCCTGACAGCCAGATCCCTTCCCTAGGCCATGGCTGAAGTGGACACCCCTTTCCTCAGCCGAGCTGGGAGTGCACAGATCCCACGCAGCTGGTCCTGCTTGTTTGTCCAAAACATGATGAAATAAAGATGCTCCTGGGAATGACACGGTTTCGCTGCTCTGGCACCGCTTGCCAAGGGAATGTGAATCACATGCTCCAGTGCTGGAGAAATCCTTGTTTAGCATGAGCTTTGCTGGCTCCTTAAATCCAATCCTAAACTGACTGGCTAAGCTGGCGTGTTCCCTGTTACCCCGAAAAAAGCAACTCCATGTGTGAATCAGCCTGAGTAACAAGATGACTAAAACTGCTTTCTTTTATGGGGAGTTGTCACAGAAGGGTGTCAGCAAACATAGCAGTTGCTGCTTTCCTCCTTCGAGGAGGAATCCAGGGTCCTTGGCTTTGCTCCCTGCGAGCCCTCCTGCAGGGAATACTCCAGGAAGGGGGATTCTTAGTCTTAATTAGTGTTTTTAATCACAGCTTTGGTGGCGACTGAATCTGACTCTTATCTGAGCTTCATCACACCTGTGACTGAACACGTGGTTCCTGCTGCAGGGTGCTGTGCTGGGATTTGGTTGTGGCCAGCAGCAGTGGGAGGGGAGGAATGTCGGGCATGAGGAGTGTTCCAGGCTCGTGGTGTCCTGGGCTGGGCTGGCAGCAAGGGGGAATCCTTGGAACATGGCCACACACAGAATCCCAGAATCATTAAGTTTGGAAAAGCCCTTCCAGACCATCATGTCCAACCTGTGACCAATCCCCACCTTGTCACCCAGCCCAGAGCACTGAGCTGGACTGGGACACAGGTTGGGCTCGATGGTCTTGGATGTCTTTCCCAAAGTAAATGATTTTGTGATATCCCACTTCCCTTTTAGGATGCCAGGACCCTTTAGAAGGCAGGTCTGGTTCCCTGTGGCCTTCAGGGGTTTGGTGCCTGTTCAGCTCGATGTTCCCGTGCTGAGACACCCGAAAGTCCCTCTCAATAACTGGCAGCCCAGTGCCCAGCTGTGAATCTTGCCCAGAGCTGTCAGTCTGACCCCTGCCTTTCCCTGCCCCTCCAGGAACGCCTCCACAGCCGTGTACGCCTGCCGGAATCCTGTCCAGGAGACCTACTTCCAGCAGCTGGGAGCTCCACTCCGCAACTCAGGCGTCCCCAACCCGCACGACAGCGCCTTCAGCCTGCCCAGCAAGGCCAAGCAGAAGCTGCTGAAGCACGGGGTGAACCTGCTGTGAGCTGCTGTGCTCAGACAATGGCTCAGCCCTGCGGAACCTTCATCTCCAGTAAGGAAAATCTCAGCCTTTTGTCCCGATGGAGGCAGCAGGCCCTGCCCTGCCTCTGTGGGGTTTCCAGCCTGCCTGGCCCTGAGGAAGGGACACTCCTTGCCCTGTCCTGCAGCACGTTTTGGGCCAGTGCAGGTGTTGCTGGCAGCATTTACCAAAGACTGAGGACAGAATGCAGCGTCTTGGGGCGCTTGGTTTACATGGACTTTACAGGGACTCTCTTGGAGCTCTGCAGACCCCCACGTGCCTTGATCTGAGGTAAAGCCTCACCTTGCTCTGAGTTACACAGCCCCCAGGCAGTGCTGGCTTTCAGAGATGTCAGCCAGCCACTGTCCATGCCTGCACTTGCCCTGGTCAGACTTTGGCTTTATTTATATCCCTTAATCCACGGGAATGATCCTGCCATGATGTAGTGCCTTACCTAGGTTTGCAGTGCCTGCCTATTCTCACATGGGAGGAGAACAAGAGCTGCAGAGCTCACAATCCCCCGTTGGCTGCTCCCAGGAGGTTTTTATGCCGTAGGTGACTCTGAAGGGACGCCCCTGTCCCTCCACACCTCCCTGGTCAGTGATGGTCCAGCCCAGCCCTGCCCTCCTTGTGCCCACCTGGACGTGCAGCCTCACAGAGGCTGGGTGATGGTGGTGGTGCGAGTGTCCCTCAGCCTTGTGCTCCCTCCCTCCTGCTGCAGGACCTCGTTTCACTGCTCTTTACTGCTCCGTTTGCCCACACTCTGCAGACCCCAAAGATGCCCCTTAGCTGATGGGACCAAAGAGGTTCCATAGCCCTTCAGCAGCTGTTCCCTTTCTGCTCTGACAGTGTCCCCAGTCAGTGGTGGCCAGGGGGGCCCGTGGTGGTGGCTGTTTAGACTGAGAGATGGATACCTGTGTTTGGCTGGGCTTGGAACCTGCTGCTGGTGCAGACGCACCCCCAGTCTGACTGTGGAAATAAAGGAGTCTCCAAGGCTCATCCCAGCACTGAGTGTCAGCAGCCAGAGTCACGCTGTTGTCGTGTTTGTGGTTCCTGGTGTGATGGGCTGGGCTGTGGGGGCCGTTCCCTGTTTAGCTCCGTGCCAAGGGTGGTTCCTGCGGTGCTGGGGTTGAACAGGCAGAGCCTGTTGGTTCAATCGTTCCTGCACAGCAGCTGCTTGGAAGCTTCCTGAGGGACAGGTGTGTGACTGGTGTCACTGAGAGATGGTGAGCAGAGACACAAATGTGGTGAGGTGCTGAGCAGGCTCATGCCAGCGTCAGGGCTGGGCACGGGAAGGTCACCACTGCCAGAGTTTCTGGTCCCACTCCAGCACAGACAGTTCCCAAGGTCGCTCTGCCATCCCAGGGCTGTTCCACAGACATTGCTGGGAATTTCAGAGGACTCCAGAGGACGAGCCAGCTGCTTGCTCAGGGGTGGCCGGGCACAGATGCCACCCGGCTGCCAGCCCTGGCAGTTGAGATGTTCCAGCAGGAGCAGAATCGTGTGGCACAGCTCCCATCCTAGGCATCCTGGAAGGACTGTCAGGAGCCTGTTGGCAGCATAGGAGTGAAAACTCCCTGGGAAGCCTGAGCTGGAGCCACCCTGGTGACCTTCTGCTTTGGTGACATCCATGTGAAAGATGGCACAAGGTAAAGTGCTGCTTCCTGGTGACTTCCCTGCACACTTCCACAGGGTGGTGGACAAACTGCCCTGGTTCTGGAGGGAGCACAGGGACTCATCACGGGGTGGGAGAAGGCAGGAGGGATGAGGGTTGTGTGCTCTGGGCTGCCTGCCCAGCTGAGACAAGTCACCCCTTTGGAAGATGCTGCTCTCCGCATCCCCTCCATGCCCTCAGCAGATCCGGCTTCCCTCTGTGATTCCCAGGAGAGGAAGCCTTGGAGCACTGGGAGCAGCTCCAGCCTGCTCTGCTCTCCAGGGAGATCCGCCTGGATCCTGCCTGGGCGCTTGAAAAGTGGTTGTGTGCTCTGGCAGGAAACACGGAGAAGTGGAAGGAAAAGCCTGAGAGGGACAGGAGGGAGATTTGGCACAGCAGCAAAGCACAAACGGGATGGATGCTCCTGCCTGCTGCCGTCAGGGATCTTCCGCTGCAATCTGCTGAGCCGTCTGCCGGCCGGGAACAGCTGGGCTGGCTCTGCTCCTTCAGCTGCTCGGGCTGCATCTGCCCACCCAGCCCATGCCCTGGCCACCCAGCCCATGCCCTGGCCACCCAGCCCACACCTGCCCTGTGCTGGTCAGTTGGGAACAGCACACAAAGAGCTCCCATCCCATGGGGCGATGGCTGCGCTGGAGAGGATGCTTAAAAATGGGGCATTTTGAGTATCAGGGGATGAGGAGCAGCTGAGCTCTTCCAGGGGGGCTCATGGGGAGTGATTCCTGCCCTGCCAAGCTGGCTCTTGTGCTTGAGGGGGTCAGGCACTGATTTTCAGGCATTTGGATGGGATTTGAGCAGCACCCTCTGCCCTGGAGCTGCTCCTGGGAAGCTGCTGCCTTTGATGTGTCAGTGCAGGCAGCTGGAAGCAATTCCTGAAATGGTTTGTTTGTGGATGCTCTGGCAAGGCTGATGGCTTCTGTGGGGCCCAGGGAGCTTCAGGCCTGCAGCTGCTCCTGGGGATGGCTGGGGACAGTCTCTGCTGCCCTGGGCCAGGCAGCACTGCCACAGCTGTGCCCATGCCAATGGGCTGTGGGAGATCCCTGTGCTCCTTGGCAGCCTGGGCTCCACTGATATCAAAGAATCCCAGAATGGTCTGGGTTGGAAATATCCATTTCCAAGTCCCTGCCATGGGCAGGGATTCACCCATTAGACCAGGTTGCTCAGGGCCCCATCCAGCTTGGCCAAATCCAGGCCTGGGAGGCTGCGACTGGTCAGGACAGAGTTTCCATGGGTATTTTAGAGCACTGCCCTCACTCACTGTATCCCTGGCAAACAGGCCCGTGCCCCCTCCCACCCTGCAGCTCCTGCTCTTTCCAGGCCCCTTCTCCCCACCAGCAGCCAGATAAGCAGGACCCAACCCCTTGGTGTTTGCGTGACCCTGGCCTCATTAGAGCAGCAGGCAAAGCCCGTTCTGTTTTCAGCACAACTGTTTATTGATAATCTTTGCTTATCCACTGTATGAATGTTACCAACCTTCGGACAGAGCCAGCCTGCTTCCCCAGGGCCTGTGTCCAGGTAGCCAATGCGTGTAGAAATCATGCACTTCAGGTAGTCTGTAACAAGACGGGTGTAAAAAATATCTCAGATGTATTTGAAATCTCTGCCTCATCTTGCAATCGAATCACTGAAAAGTCTGTAAAGAAGTTGTTGGGGGGACAAGGCTGGTCCCTCCCAGGCAGGGCACGGAGGCAAAGGGTCCCCAGCCAGAGCTGTGAGCATCCACCACACACTGTGCTTTGGGGGGGATGTTATAAACCAGCCCCCAGACCCCAAACAGACCCTGGTGCTGGGGGACTTGAGGAAAAGCGTGGTGGTCCCTGGGTGGGGGCTCATTGCTCAGGCTGCAGAATTAACCCCCCTTGGGAACCTCTCCTGTGGTGTCAGGTCTGTGGGAGCTGCCGCTGTGTGTGCCTGCCCTGGCTCGAGGAAAGGAGAAGATGGAGCAGCAGAAGGAATGGTGACCTCCTTTCTTCCTACGGACACACAAAACCCCCATTCTCTGTTCCCAAAAAGCATCCCTGCCCCTGCAGGGCATCCCAGCTGGAGCTGGGAAAACTCAGGGTTGCAGGTAGAGCAAGGAAGGGATTTGGGCAATTGCTAACGCCCTTGGTCAGACTGAAGAGCACAACTGTGTGTGCTGTTCCCTCAGCAGGGTGGAAGTCGGGGCTCCTGCCTTGCTGGGCTGGTGGTGGACTCTGCTCCCTGCCTGGATGGCAAAAGAGGTTTCTGAGGGTAGGAGGGCTGGGTAGCCCCAGCTGGCACATGGAGGAGGAAGCAGGAGCCCCAGGAGGGCTCTTTGTGGGCAGAGCTGTGCCCTGCCCGCCCCATCAGACCCAGCCTGGGGGGAGCACAGTGCCCATGGCAGCCCCCAGTGTCCGTCTGTCCGTCCATCTGGGACCGCAGCCGGGCAGGGCAGGCTGGTTGGCTGTTATGGTGCGTGTGTGTGTTGTTCCTTTGATGACCACGAGAAAAATTTTACATTACATTCAAACGAACACCCTTGGGTTTGTTACTCTACTTCTGAACACCGCAAAACACAGTAGCAACAGAACACGAAGGAGCAGGGGGGCAGCGAGCCCCGGCAGGGCCGAGGTGCCGGCGCTTGGAAAAGAATCCCTGAAGCCAACGATGGAGGAAGGAGATGGGCGCGGATACACGTCACAGTTTCCATTTACAAGACCCCCAGGAGGGAGCACCGAGGCCGTGTGCCGGGACAGGCCCCGGCCGAGCTGCCCTGAACCCACCAGGCCGGGCAGCGCCGTCATCGTCCCGGCGCGAAGATGAAGTCGAGGGCTTGGCGCTCGGCCGCGGCCACGTTGGGGTGCCACAGGTCCACCATGAACACCACGCGGGGACCCTCCTCCGGGGCACCTGGAGGGGATGGAAGCGCAGGGTGAGGGCAGGGAGGAACCTCCCCAGTGCAACCCCAGTAAACAGCCGCTTACTGGGAGCTCAGGGACACGGGGCAGGCTCCTCCCTGCCACGGCTGCTTGGGGCACCCGGAGGATTCCTGAGGTAGGGCCTCCATGCAGCTGCCTCCTGGATCTGTGCAGGGAGTGGCTGCTGCGCCATTCCAGCCTTCCTGGCCCTGCACGGAGCTGTGCTTCCCAATCCCACAGCGGGTTTGATGTGGAAGCAACAGCTTTTGTTCTCCCACTCTCTCCGTGCGCTCCCCTGTGTAGATCAGCTCTGCCTGATGCTTTCATGCTACGGGCGACTAATGCCGGTTAATCCGGGAGAGCCGGAGAGGAACGGCCTCCGTCAGCAGAGGAGGGAGGAACAATCCAGCGGGCGTGAGGCCGTTCCCCGGTGTGGGAGACAAAGGCACCGCCGGCACGTCAGCACCGAGCTGCAACAGGGCCAGAGGAGGCCAAGGCCCTGGCATCGCAGCCGGAGCTGCCCTGCAGAGCTCGGCGATGAAGGAAGCTTCCCAAGCTGGCTGCTGTGGCGGGGAGAGGGTCGGCAGGCCCTGTGCCGGGCTGGCGGTGCTGTGACAGCACCACGAGCAAGTCAGAATGGGAGCAGGCCATGGGCAGGCTGAGGGGGCTCCAGGGGTCTGCCAGGAAAGGGGGGCTGGGATGGTGCAGCACCCTGAGGTGGAGGGAGCGCGGTCATGGGACAGGGCTGCTCCCACCTGGGGCAGGGCAGGGAAGCAGGACCCGAACCCCTCAGGACACAGGGGCTCCAGCCCTGCTGGGGCAGGAGAAGGGACTGGGTGTGGGTGCTCCTCCCCGGTCCCCAGCACCAGAGGGGACACCACAAGGCCCCACATGCTGAACTCACCTTCGTGGAACGCCGTGTGCAGGAAGGAGTCGTCGAAGAGCAGGCACCGGCCCTCAGCCCAGCACTGGGGCTCGCCCCCCACCACCAGTTCGCAGTTGCTGGGTGTCTTCAGACCTTCAGGCACAAAGAGAGAGGACAGGGAGGGTCAGGCCGTGCCGAGTTCCCTGTGGTGGGGCAGCAGGGAGCAAACAGTGAGCTCCGTGTGAGCCCCATGCTGCAGGGAGCAACCTGAACCCCAAGGCTGGAGCAGCTCAGCCCCTGCCCTCTCACTGTCCCCAGCGAGCTCAGCACCACAGGCACTCACTTTCATATCTGGAACAGCTTCCCAGTCCCCAGAGCCCATGGCCCCGAGGTGTGCACAGGGAGCCAGGCTCCTGGGACATTTTCTAACTTCAGCACCAAAGGCAGATCCTGCCTACTCCTTCCTCCAGCCCTGCAGCCATGACCCTGCCCCAGACAAGGCTGGGGGAGCAGGAATTGTTGTACTGGGGCTGGAAAATGGGCTCAACTGTGGCTCTGCCACAAGCTCCCCATGGACCTGCCCAGTCCCTTGGTCCCCACCCAAGGTGCTGCCTCAGGGTGACCTATGGGGCTGCAGGGACAGAAATTCAGGGGGATCACAAAACCCTCACAGGGAAGCAGGTCAGTGAGGGCCACATGAAGGACAATCATAGAAATAAAATGGGTCTTTTCTTAAAATACCAGCACAAGGCAAGGCAGTTTGACAGGGGTTGATCCCATCACCTCCTGCACCAGGACTGTCACCCCCCGCAGCGCTGGGGATGCTGGAGCTGCTGCAGAGCCATCCTGCCCCGAGGATGCGGCCGTGGCGGAGAAAGGGGTCAGGGCTCACGTGGCTCCCGAGCGGTAACGATGCAGCAAACGAGCAGGATGGATCCAAGAGCGATGCCAAACCCAGCGAGCGCAGCAGGGACTCCCAGCTGCCCGGCAAAGCTGGGACTACAAAGCTGCTGTTTCAAAGGCTGCAGAACCCAAAGCCATTTCCCTGCACAACAGCCTCAGCTGGAGACGCTGGAACAGGGAAGCTGAGCTGCTGGGGGATGCGGAGAGGGAGCAGCCAGCAGCCTGCAGCCCTTCCATCCCACCCTCACCCTCGGGATGCTGCCCTGGCCTATGGATGCTGCCTGTGCCTGGAGTAAATCCTCGTGAGTGGCTCGCCCCACTGATGGCTGTGCTGGCTTTGCAGATCCAGCTGCCTGAAAGGGCAGGTTGTGTCTTAAAAACATCCATGCCCTGGGCACAGCAAGAGCTGCATTCCCAGCACCAAGGTGGGGGTGCCAGCATGCCCCTGGCCCAGTGCAGAGTCCCAGGAGAAGGACAAGCGAATGACCCGTGTCGGTCCTCTGCCCAGGACGTGTGTGCTCCAGGTATGCTCACCTGAGCCAGCCTGGACATCACTGGTTCCTCCCAGGAACCTCTCCCAGCCCCTCACGAGGGGAGCACATTCCCCAGCACCCCAGAGAGAGGGGTCAGGGACAGGCAAGGCAGGTCCCAGCTGCCCAGCAGCTCCTGGGATCAGCTCTGAAGACAATTCCCATTCCAGACAAATGGCCAGCACTGCCTGGGTGTGTTTACCCGAGCTGTTGGCTGAACAGGCGCGGTTGGTGTTTGCCAGCCGGGCCCGTGCGGTGCCTCCCCCGGCACGGTCGGTGCTGTGCCAGCCCGGCCATCTGTGCCGCGTGGGCTCTCCCCGTCCCTGCCCGCCGAGCAGGGAGCACTGTGCCACCAACCCAGCGCCTGACCCACCACAGGGAACACACCAGGACCCCCTGCCTCGCCCTCATTTGCAGCTTTGCAAACCCCAAAGCAGCATCTTTGCTCCCATTCGCCCGTGTCCCATGCAGAGCACCCCGGATTCCAGGAGAGGGGAGCTGCCAATGGCACAGCACAGTCCCTGGAGCAGCACCCCAGGTTGCCCCACATCCCCAGATGTGAGAGGGACCTGCCGGCAGAGAGGGGGATGTTCAGAGACCCCTATGTAAAATCAGCCCTCTATCGCACACCAGCAAGACTCTATGGCCCTGGGTCAGCAGGAGGAGGAGGTGAAACCCTCCTGCTGCTGATCTGGAGACCCTGGGGACATCACGTACCCATGGACTGACCACCAGACTCTCCTCAGGAGGCTGTCACCACCAAAGCCCCCAAAACCTCCCTCAGGCCAAAGCAGAGCAGGTGTCTGAGCCCCCAGGGCTCCAATTGGTGGCTGAACCCCAAGAGCACGTAGTGCCAGAGGCTTTTTTGGAGCTCCTGCACCCAGGCACAGCCGCAGCCCCCCACACCCTCCTGACACACGAACCACGGCGCCGGGCACTCACCGAGGTGGCAGCGGATGCGGATGTTGGTGGGCCCGTAGTGCTCGGCGATGACGGTGCCCGGGCTCAGCACAGAGATGCAGGCGTTCCCAAAGACATTGTTGCCAATGCAGGTGCGGAGGCTCCCGAGCAAGCGGTACGTCCGTGGGCATCTCCGGCAGTTCCTGGGCACGCACATGCCCTGGTTCACCAGGTAGAAGGTGAACCACTCCCCGCTGGGCGTGCTGTTCATTTTCCATCCTTGCGGGAGGCTGCAGTTTGAGAACGCCTTGTACAGGGTCTCAAACTCGCACAGGATGGTCTGGAAGTTGCGCTCCAGCAACTCCACGTCGTGCTTTTGAGCGTCCCGGGAGAAGTAGGGCGTGGTGGGCAAGTCGGGCAAGAAGAAGACTTCTGGCTTCTGGATGGAGGGCCGGCTGTTGAGGTAACGGCCCTGCTCGCGGATGCCCTTGTGGATCCTGCCCATGCCGGACCAGGAGTAGCGCTTGGCGTACTCCTGCAGGTTGTGGTAGAGTTTCTGGTTGAGGCCGTCGTGGTGCGAGCAGCGCACGCACTCGGGCGAGTGGCAGTACACGAAGCCGTTCTGCACCCCGTTGGCCTCGGCGCTCTGCATCAGCGCGTTCACCGTGGCGTAAGCGCGGGGCTGCTCCCGCCCCACGTGGTAGCAGTACCACACAAACAGGACCAGCAGGCAGGCGACGGCCACCAGGGCCGTGGCGTCGCAGTCGCGGAAAGACTGGATGCCGGTGGCGATGAAATCGCGGAGTCCGTCCAGGGACCAGCTCCAGTCCATCAGCCACTCCAAAGACATGGTGGTGGTGCTGGGAGTGCGCAGCGGGGCCCGGAGGTCACTGCTCGTGGGGCTCAGGGGCACCCACACCATGCAGCCGGGCCGGGGCGCGGCAGGAAGGGGCTGCCATGGGCGAGCGGAGCGGCGGCTCTGCCCTGCGCTCCCAGGAGCTCTGCATTGGCAGCGGTGCCCGGCAGCACCCCTGGGTCAGCAGCCACGTGCCCGGAGGGTCCCTGCCGGCGCTCCTGGGCCCATCATCCTGAAAGGCCGTGCTGGAGGGAGGCTCTGGGGAGAGAAACCCAGAGGTGTTAGGGAGAGGACTGCCCCATGGGGTCCCTGCTGGGGTCAGTGCACGGGACACAGCCAGAGCTGTGTGCTGGGACTGTGTGGGGCACTGGCTCCTCAGGGAGGGGATGGTGGATAAGGAGCCCAACATCATCCCGTGTTGATTAAACCCCCCAGTGGTCTCAACAGCATCTTCCACAAATATCCAAATGAAAGGCAGCGGGGAGACCCAGATCCCATCTCCCACCGCCTCAGTGACCATCTCCCCTCCCGCTCGTCCTCCAGTTTCTCTCCTAAGCTGCTGCCTTATCATGTCTGAAATCTGGCTGCTAAGTGAATAGGCACTGAGAGTAAACACTTCACAGCCCTATCTGGCAGCACATCAGCTTATCCCCTCCATCTAACGGCTCAGAAGTGACTCTGCCTCCAGAGACTGAGCTGTGGGAGAGCCCAGAGCTCAGCCAGCACGCGGCCACAGGGCCAGCACACGGCCACGGGAGCAGGTCGGGGTGGTGGCAACAGGGGCAGGTCAGGTTGGCTTGTTTGATTTCACCAGCTCATTCGTAAAGAGCACTGACTCTAAGTAGCAGGATGGGTTTAGGAGCCAGGGAAGCCATCCAAACCCTCCCCAGCCCTTCCTGCCAAGGTCCTGCAGCCTCTCAACGTGCATTTCCTTATCAGTGGTGATGGGGATGGGCTGCAGATGGGATCTGACCCTACAGCAGGGACGTGCTGCAGGGCTGGAGACCTGGGATTCAGGCAGCGTTGCACCCCAGGGAGGGACATCCACGCACCCGACCTCCCTCCACCCTACTTCCTTGTAGCACGCTGCCTGCATGCCCCATCCTGGGATCTGCAGTCCACGTGGCACATCACAGCCTCCCGGGAATCTTAAGATAACTTTCTTCCATCTCCACAGCTGGCATCCCTCCAGACACTCCCGCTTCTCCCGCCCAGGCCTCGGTTCCCGGGGCGCAACCACGGAGTCAGTCCCAAGGGTGTCCCCCGTGCTGCCCACAGGGCTGGAGCATGTTGGGGAAGGCAGCAGAGCCCTGGGGTGATGTGTATTCAGGGTGGCTCTTGCCTTACAAGGGGAGTGGGGAACTGCTCAGGCACAGCAGCCACGCTGGGTCAGAGGCGATGGCAACGCGAAGGCACAGAGGGGACAGAGCTGGGGGGTCCGACAGCCTCGGGGTCCCCAGGTCAGAGTCACACCCTGCAAGGATGGCACAGCACAAACACGGCCCCACTGCTGCCTCAGGGATGCAGGCAACACCTCAGATCAGGGGGAAACCATCAGAGCAGCAAGAGATCCAAATCCCCGTGCCCACACGCTGCCTGCCTGACCCCAGAGCCTGGGAGCCTCGGGCTGCAGAGCCCTGGGGTTCTCTGGGCACAGTCTCCATGGGACCAGCCCAGGAGCTGCCTCCTGTGCCAGCATGGACACCCCACTGCAAACCCACCCAAACCCACCTCCACAGGGGCTGTGCCAGCGCTGGGGCAGGGCCCCAAACATCGGCACCGCTCCTGACACACACCGCATGGCTGGGACTGCACGGGGCACCCAGTGGGTGCTGTCACCTCCCAGCCACGGCCCTGCACCGAGAAGGGTCACAAACAGCACCCCTGGCCTGAGATTTCAGAAAAGGCTCCTCAGCTAATGATAATGGCAGAGCCATTCCAGGGAGTGGAGATCAATTCCACGTTGCACCGAAGTTGTGCAGGACGTGGAGGCGAGCACCGTGCCAGCAGCAGCCGTGTTACATAAGGAAGGCAGAGGCTTCGATGCAGCACAAAGTTGCATCTCGGTGGCTCCGTGGTGGCCCCGGCATCTCCTGGAGGCAGCGGGTTCCGCTCAGCCCGGCCAGGGTCCCCAGGCCGTGGGCCCGCGGTGACGGGGACGCGTGGCGAGGATGTCCTCGGCTCGGCACGGCTGGTGTCGCCTTTGGGAGCAGCATGAGGAGCAAGAGCCTTGGGGTGAGGCGGGATGCCCGCTGCCACTCCGGAACCGGAGCGGTGGGTGCTCCCTTCACCCTCTCCTGAGCGTGCCACCCCGCCGGTGCCACCAGAGTAAGTGTCACCCGCGCGCTGCTCTCACCCAGTGTGACGGTGTCGCCCGGCGTGGCGGCGTCAGCGGGTGTCACCGGTGTGGCCGCATCACCCGGCGTGGCAATGGCACGGCCGTGCCGGTGTCCCATCACCCGGTGTGGCAATGGCACGGGTGTCCCATCACCCGGCGCGCCGGTGGCACCTGCCGCCGCGCTGTCACCCAGCGCG
>VZRV01007970.1:717081-754812 GCA_013398115.1 Falcunculus frontatus | reverse complement strand
GGGGTGGGCGGGGATGCCGTGCCGCTCCTGGGGTGGTCGGGGATGCTGTGTCTGACACGGGCTGGGCAGGGATGCTGTGCCTGACGTGGGCTGGGCAGGGATGCTGTGCCTCACCCGGGCTGGACAGGGATGCTGTGCCTCACCCGGGCTGGGCAGGGATGCTGTGCCTGACCCAGGGATGCTGTGCCTGGCACAGGCTGGACAGGGATGCTGTGCCTCACCTGGGCTGGACAGGGATGCTGTGCCTCACCACCCTGCGATGCAGCTTGCAAGGAGTCCAGGTGTCCCTGCTGCTCCATCCCTGACCTCGAGGCTCCCTCACCCGTGTGGCTGTCACGGCACGGTCTCACTGTGCCTCCTGCCCGGCCCCAGGCTGGGGGAGGCCGCTCTGGCCGAGGCTGCTGGGCCCAGACCAAGCTCCATCCGCAGCGCGACGCGTGAGGCCAGAGATTGGCTCCGGCTTTACGTCACCGAGGAGGAACGGCAGCATCAAGGGCGGTTTTTTTTTTTCCCCTTCATTTTAATTCTCTTGCAATCTCCGTCCAAAAATAACCCAAGCTCCCTCCCCCAGGAATGCTCTGCATCAGAGCCTTGGCTCCCTCGCCCCCTGTGCATTAGCCTGGCAGCTGCTGAGCAAAGCCATTATCGATGTCACAGCGTAACCTTGGTTAAATGCACGTTTGGGGAGGGCAGCGTTGTTGCATTGTTACGGGTGCGGAGGGACAGGGACAGATGGGAGGCCCCAGGTTTCCTCCTGGGGAAGGGCATTTCCCCGGCTGTGGGGTGGGCAGAGCATCCCCCTCCCTCCCCGCTGCCGGGGACACCTTGGACTCTGCTGGCATCGGGGAATGCTGCTCCAGCTGGGATGTCCCGGTGGCGCTGCTCCTTGGCGAGGTGACAGTCACCGTGCTGCCACCACGCTCCAGGCAGGGCCGTGCTCAGGGTGTCCCGCAGGCACCCGGCCCCCCCCCCTCAGGACCTCGCCCTGCCCACATCTGATGCTGGAGGGAAACCTCGTGGGGACTCGTTTCTGCCCCCACCGGAGCAGCTCAGCCAGGAGAGGCTCCCAGGGAGCAGGGGTGGATTTCTGTCACCCAGCCCCGGGATCTTCCCAAGCTGTGCCTGCCTGCTCCGTGTGGGATGCAGCCAGTGTGAAGGCTGCAGGTGAGGCAGCCCCCCTTTGTCCCCCCAGTGTTCTTCCTGTGGTTTTGGGGAGCTGCCCTGCCCCAGCTCTCTTGGGAGCTGCCAGGTGACAGCCACAGGTTGTTGGGCAGCCGATGGGTGAGGAGGGCACAGGCAGGACGGGTCCCCACAGTCCCCCTGTCTCATGGGGTTGGGCTACCAGGGCTCCCCCAAACTTTCAGCATGTCCTCTGTGACATGGCCACGTGTCTCCAGTGGGGTCCCAGTGCCTCGGGGCAGCACCCAGACCCCCACCCACTCTGTGAGACACCACTGGGCTGGGCTGGCATGGAAAGGGGCCATGCTGAGTTCAGAGGGCAATGCTCCTGTGGGGCGACCCACAGAGGGGAGATGTCCCCAGGGCCATGCCAGGTCACTGCATGTCCCAGCAGGGCTCGGATGCGTCCATCCCACGGGAGCAGGGGGCACTGTGGGGCTGCACCAGGGCAGGATCTGGCACTCAGAGCCAAGCCAATGGCATCGGGCCACCATCCCACAGTGGGGCATGCAGCGTGCCCAGCCCACACCCTGCCCTGCACCACTGCAGCCTGAGGCCAGAGTCTCTGCAAACTGATTTCAGACATTTAAAAATACAGAACAATTGGTGTCGAGGTTATACTGAACACTAGATCTTCCCACGGAACTACTTTATCATGTTCAAAAATATTTAATCCCAGCAATTTTCACATTGTTCTTATAAAAACAGACATGTATGAAGGGAAATGAAATGCTTCGTACAGTTCTTGGCACATTTTTTTTCCTTTTTTTTTCTCTTTTTTTTTGTTTGTTTTTTTTTTAACCGTTACAAATTACAAACACACATTCGTTGTTTTGAAAGGAAAACCCCTAAATCCCAGCTGTACACTGCAGAGCTGCACCACCCCGAGCTCACCCAGCCTCCCGCGCTTGAGATTTGTTCTACAAGGACAAAAGAAGGACAACCAGCAGCCAAGGACGTGGCAGTGGCTTCGCTGCCCTCCCCAGGGGCTGGCTGGGGGTGGTGACAACAGGGACGGGGTGGCCCTTTGGGGTCCATGTCCCCACCGCCGCGTGGCTCTGGCAGGGGTGACGCAGCGAAGGAGTGCAGGGGATGGCAAGGGTGGAACTGAGGGGCTGATTTCTGCCTGTTCTGCTCCCCACAGAGCTCCTGTGCTGAGGCCTCCACACATCCCACCTGCCTCTTCTTCCCGACACCTCCACCTTCACCTCTGCCCGGCTGTGGGACCCAGCCGGCTGTGGATCTGGGATGTGCTGGGTGGGCTGTGCAGCACAGCTCGGCTGGGCCCCTCCTGCAGCAGGAGCCAGGGAGCCCAGCCCATCCTGCTTACCCTGAGATGCTGCCGGGGGGCAAAGGGTGACCTCTGGCCATGCCGGGTCGGGATGTTCCTGGCAGGGTGATGGGAAGTGCTGCTGGAGAGGAACAACGGGCAGAGGGCAGAGAGGCACCGGCTGGGAGCTCTGCTCGCTCCAGGGCAGCTCCCAGGGTGGCTGGGTGGCACTGGTTGGTGCTTCTCCACAGAGCATCACCCTGGGGTCCTGGCTCACTGCCTCTCCACATCCAAAACTGAGCGGGAAAAGAAAGCAGCACATACCTCGTGTGTGCCAGGCTGTCCCTGCTCTCCTGAGCCCTGCAGCGAGGACGGTCCCTGCACCGGTGCCCCCCGAGCCCCCCAGGGGAGGGTCCCACTTGGGGAGCCGGGAGCTGCGGGTTGGGACCCTGTGGGGGACCCTGCGCTACCTCAGCTCCCAGCAATCAACCGCAGGCTCTTGCAATGGAGACATCTTTAATTTTTAACAACATCAGAACCGCAAAAATCCCCCTGCGTCTGCGTGGGCAGTGCCAGGGGATGCTCTGCCATGAAGGGGGACACTTCGCCATGGAGGGGGACACTCTGCCATGGAGTGGGGACACAGCAATGCCCCCGTGCCCCCCTGGCCTCACCAGGACCCAGCTCTGCCCCGGCTCCCGCTGCTGCCTGTGCCCAGGGCTGGGCAGCACACCTATCGCAGTTTAAATAGAATAAATACAGTGAAGAAAACAGTAAAATCTTCAATAGAGAGGCAAAAGGAAAGACAACAGCAGGTCCGGGGGTCCAACCAAACTCCACGTGGTCTCTGGATTAGTTACTGAGGAAGTTCTATGAGAGCACATTAAGTTCGCTGCTGGAGACTCTCTTACCGCTGTCCTTATATCGAAACCTCGTATTCTCGTGTTTCCTGCAAGCAAGGAAAAGCCAGTTGAGGGCAGCAGCTGCATTTCAGGATCATCTCCCCGTTCCCAAGCAGCAAGAGAGATCCTGGATGTTGTTTTTGTTCCCAGGGGAGTGATGCCCTCGCAGCCAGGACCCCGCAGCCCCCTGTGCCTCCCTACCCACACGGATGGCCTCGTGCCCCGTTGCTCAGTGCTCCCGCAGCAGCCTGGCTGGACTCATCCCCTGGCTGCCCACCCAGCCAAGCCCTTCAGGAGTGTCCCCAGAGGGGGCAGGCACGGCAGGACTCACCCCTGTCTCATAAATCGGGTTGTCAAACTCCGTTTCTACCGTGATCTGGCTGTAGGGGTGGGAGTACATGAGGGGCAGGCGGAGGCTGGAGTAGTACCGACACCTGCGGGGAGAGGCGGAGTCACTGAGCTGCACGGACCGATTCCAGACCAGCCCCATCTCCCACATCCCCCCATCCCAGCTCCTCCCCGGGCACCCCAGAGCACTCCCAGCACCATGCCCGGGGTGTGTGGCTGGCGGGGGCGATGCTGAGCCAGCCCTGGCCGTGCCCCCAGCTCTGTGCCAGCCTCACCTGGTGAGATAGATGTATGCTCCTCCCAGCAGCAGGGAGATGATCAGCACCGGGATGAAGATGGCCAAGGCCATGTTTCCCCCCTCGAGCGATGTCTCTGCGGCAGCTTCTGCTACTGAAAGGACAAGATCTATTGTGCTGGCATTTGCAGGCACCGTGTGATCCCCTCTCTGCCTCTCCCCCTCCTCCCAGGCTCCACCAGGATCCTGTGCATCCAGGAAACCCACGTCACTCACCTTCCAGAGCATGTTCGAAGCTGTCTTGGTTCACTGGAAGAGAAATGGAGAGTTACTGCTCTCTAGCTGGGTTTGACTGGGTGCCGGCAGCTGTTGCCTGCTGGGGAACCCAAACATGGGATCTCCTGCCCCAATGAGTCCCAAACCATGCTGCGAACTCCCAGTTTTTAATAAGCTCTCAGTGTCTGTAAGCACATGGCCAGGACTGAGCAGGCTGGGCTGAGCAGAGCCCAGACCCAGAGAAGCTCCGGGTCTCAGCTGAGTTCAGCTCCCAGCTGGGACTGCAGGCAGACCAAGGTCCCCAGGCTGTCCCAGGTTGGGCACAGAGGTGTTGGCTGTCCCCTTGCCCCCCCATGGCCCTCCCTGTTACCTTTGCAGATGGGCAGGGGGCCGCTCCAGTGGGATGGCTGGCCCAGGATGCATTTGATGGTCACCTCCCCCATGAGCTCAAAGCCTTCATAGCACATGAAGGTCAGGGACTCTCCCGGCAGGTAGAGGCGCTTATAAAGAATTTGGTACCCGTTTTCTGGCAGTCCTGGGTTATCACAGGCCAGAGACTCCTCAGCTGAAAGGAAATGAAACACATCCAGGGTGAGCCCAGGGCTTGGACTGCCGAGGGAGAGAGGAGCCTGGGGGCAGTGAGGAAGCACCCAAGCTCTCTCCCTACTCCGCTTCCAGGTAGCTCAAGGCTCTGCATCACCCCCCCAGAGATGGGCAAGGTCCTGGCTGCAGGAAAGGGCTGCCCAGGACCCCCACAGAGGAGCTGGACTGCAGGGGAACAGGAGTGACCAGCCGGACTCACAGACGCAGTGCGGGAGCCGCGAGGTCCAGATGGGGGTGCCGGTCTCGCGGCTGTAGCAGGTGAGCAGGGAGCTGCCCTCCAGCACGAAGCCGGGGTTGCAGGTGTACTGGATGGTGGTGCCCACCAGCAGCACTGGGTCTGAGATGAGGCGGGTGGAGTGCTCCACCTCCCCCGGGTCCGTGCAGTACATAACTGGGGAGAGAGGATGGATCAGAGGGGAGCCCCTCAGAGCAGGGAACCCCTTGGAGCAGGACTGGTGCTGTCACAGGGTGTGGGACGTGGACAGCAGCACCTTTCTGCTGGGGCACTCACTCTTTTCACAGAACGGGGGGTCGCTGCTCCAGCTGAGGTCCCACTGGCAGGTGAGGGTGTCGCTGCCCACGATGTCATAGCCCGGGTCACACTGGTAGGTGATCTTGGCCCCTCTCACCAGCTCCGTGTGTGATGTGGTCTTCCAGCCGTTCTGGATCTCGGGCAGGTCGGAGCAGGAGTCGTTGCGGGACACCTCTGCAGCCAAGAGGGATTCTGGCTGTCACCCACTGAGAGGGACCCTGCGGCACAGCCCTCCTCAGAGCCACCACAGCTGGACACACGGCTCTTCCAAGGGCCTGTCCCTCCCCACAAATGCCATGGCCATGTGCAGCAGCTGGTCTGTGGGCAGCATCCTCTGGTGACAAGGAAAGGGCAGCACTAGGGGAAAGGGGCTCTTTGAAGCCTCCCCAACCATGACCCTAAAGACAGGCAGAGGGCTGGGCTGGTGAAAATGGGGCAGTGTCCATGCTGGGGTCAGGACAACCTGGGACCACCAGGCTCAGCTCCAGCTGCGGGTGCAGGAGAGGTGCCAGCAGCATAGTCACAGCTGGTTTGCTCAGGGCAGGGTTTGTTCCTTGCTCCTCCCGGGCTGGTTTTCCCAGGAGAGGGATTGTTCCTTGATCCTCCAGGGCTGGTTTGCCCAGGAGAGGGGTTGTGCCCTGCCCTCCCCAGCCCCGTGTGCTGCAGAGCACCAAGGAGGGCCCTGCAGCCTCCCAGGTGCTCTGCATTGCAGCTCGCTCTGTTTGTCGTAGCCAGGGCTGTCAGCAGTGCAAGGAAAACATCCCTGCAAGGAGTCTGGCAGGGGAAGCAGGGTGGGGGAGAGGCAGCCAGGGGCCACAGGCAGCTGTGGGGATGGAGTGCCCTTCCCAGTCCTTGTCCCTGCTGTGGCACCCACAGCCCCAGGCTGGCAGGCACGGCTGCCCCAAGGGACAATGGAACAGATGTCTCCAGGTGCAGTCTGAGCCCCTCTGGAGCAAAGAGATGGGAGCTGGGATCATCCATCTCAGGAGCCCACCCAGGGACTGGCTTCAGTGACCACCTCTGCCATCAGCTCATGCCTGACAGGGTGTGTGTGGGGATTCTACATCCCAGTTTCCAGCAATTTCTTTCCCTTGGGCTAACAGAGACTAAAAATGCCTTGTTGCCAGCCTGAAGGAGTGGAGACATACAGAGACACCCCAGAAGTGACTGACCTGAGACCTGCAGCTGGGCTGGGAGTTCTGCAGGATCTGGGTGGGATGTGGAGGGGGTGCTGGTGCCACAGTGACTCTCCCTGCTTCCAGACCCAGCACCTGGACAGTCTGGGCTGGCCGTGTGTCACATCTGTGTCACATCCTCACGCCAGCACCCCGCTCCCCGTACCTATGTAGTTCATGATGAATCCTTGCCCCTTCCCAAAGATGAGCCCGGCAGGGTCCGAGTGGAACTGGATGGTGAGGTCGGGGCTGGAGGAGTAGAGCTTCTGGGGGCCACTGCTGCCGACGTACTGCCCCAGGATGCGGGCAGAGAGCTCGTCCCCATCGTAGATGGTGAGAATGTCACTGTTGGTGATGTTCAGGCTGAGAGGAGAGTTTGGTTAGAGAGCAGCGTGTGCCGGGAGCCCAGGCAGGACACAACACGTGGGGCTCAAGGGACAGCCAGGTGACCTCCCTCCGGGTCACCTCCCTCCTGGTCACCTCCCTTCGGAGGTTCGAGGCCGGGCGATGCCGGCGGCTCCCGGGATCCTGCGCTTGGAAGTGCCGGTCCCGGCGATGCCGCGCTTGTCCCCGCGGCCACCAGAGCGCAGTGGCGGCCCGCGGATGGCGGGGACGGCCGGGGACACCGGGCAGCGCCGGCTGCAGCCTCCGTCCACCCCGAGGATGCGGCTGCCCCGGAGCCGAAGGGGATGGGGGGGGCCTCGCTCCTCTCCCCCCTCTCCAAGGCCAAGGGCAGGGGATGGATGAACACGCCTCTGGTGCCGGGAGGGTTCTCTGGGTGCCCAGGGCTGGCAGCGTGGGTGAATGACCACATCAGCCCCAAGGCTGGCACTGACGCCCTTTCCCTGCTCGCTGTCCTGCCGTGTCCATGCCCCAGCAAGGCTCCCCAGGGGCTGGGAGCATGGCCGGCATCAGTGCTCTGCTGTCGGGTGGCACAGGAGGGACTGGGATAGGGACAACCCTCCTCCCCTTCCCCGGGGGAAAAAGGGCCAGAGGAGAGCACCAGGATGCTCCTGTCCCCACAGGAGATGCCTGAGCTGATCCCCAAACGTATTATTAGGAATGTTCTTGGAGGGAGCCCAGCTAATCCCCATGGCAAGCTGACATTTGTAGTAAATCTCTGCTTTCTGTCAAACACGATTTTCTCAGTGACATTTATGCCTGATGACTTCAAATCACTCGGCCTCCAGTTCTGCTCAGCCCGAGCACCCACAGAGCTGGGAGAGGTGTGCTGGGAGCTCCGATTTGGGATTTTATGGGGAGCTTTTAAATCTTTATGACTCTAAGCCTCTACTTGAAACACGTCTTCCTCTTGAAAACCCAAAATAGCATCAAAGGAGGCTCCCGCTGCAGCAGCAGCATTACCATGCCAAGAGCTCCCAATCTGGCATTGGATCCCATTCCCCTCTGACCCCAGCATGTTCAGCCTGGGCTTGCTGGGTGGCTCTGCTCCCTCAGTACCTGCATTTTTATATTCAGCCCAAAGATCGAGCTGTTTCCATCTCATGGATGCCCCCAGGCTCTCCTAACCCCGCATGACCCAGCTCCTGACATGCTGGGTGTCACCCCAGTAGCACATGGCCACGTGCTGCTGTGGCACCGCTCCCTGTGGAGAATTCCAAAGCCATTGAAGCAGCAATTAACTACTGCTGTGGGTGGTGTAATGGTGCTTTGAACTCAGGGAGCACCACTCAGTCCTTCCCAGGGTGCCAAGTGCATCAAAGGGGATTATGGAAGCTCTGAGGGGGAGAACAGGACATGGCAAGGTTCTTCCCTGTGAGGGTGGTGAGGCCCTGGCACAGGGTGCCCAGAGAAGCTGTGGCTGCCCCATCCCTGCAAGTGCCCAAGGCCAGGTTGGAAGGGGCTTGGAGCAACCTGGGATAGTGGAAGATGTCCCTGCCCATGGGAGATCAGCTTTAAGGTCCCTCCAACCCAAACTGTTCTGGGATTCTGTGATTCCATGGTGGCGCAGATCCCTGGGGTGAGGTGAGCAGGATACTGCAGCAAAGCAGGACAGACACTGGGCTCCTGGGCTACTCACAGCTGGATGTCCAGGAAGAGCCGCTTCTCCTCACCCACATGGATCCTCCAGATGCAATCCTCCCCCTCCGTGTAGGGCTCCGGCCAGTTTGGGGACAGGATCACCCCGGCCACGGCGGTCAGCTCCCCCCCACACGTGGCTGTTGGGACAAGGGGTGGGCAGGGCTCAGGGGGGCCCAGGGGTGCTCAGCTCACACCCAGGACCGCCCACGGGCAGGACTGACCTCGGCACAGTGGCTCTGTGTCATTCCAGTAGGGGTCCCGCATGTTGATGCACTCGATGATGGCAGGGCCCTGCTCCAGGGAGTGCCCAGGGTCGCAGGTGAACTCCACGGTGGTGCCCAGGTTGTAGGTGGGGTCAGAGGTGGTGAAGTTCCCGTTTTGGATGTAGGGCTCGTAGCAGTGGCCGCGCTCGAAGGCTGGAAGAGAACCCCGTTAGCTGTAGGGACACAGAGCTTCTCCCCGAGCTTCCCTGGGTGACCCCCAGGCCCTGCTGCTGTCCCCACAAGAACCTGGCCCCTGCACCCCCACCTGCATGGATGGCCTCTTCCATGGAGCATTTTACAGGCAATTAGGATTAATAACAATTTATCTGTTCTGAGCCGTGCAGGCCTCACCAAACCCCACTCCCGTGGCGGATCAGCTCTAGGGATGTGCCGGGCAGTGCTTCCCAAGCTGAGGATGCCAAGCCATCCACCTTGGCATTACTGTGAATTACTGAGCCTGCTCAGGGCCACAGGGCTCCCGTGGGAATGACCCTGCAGTGGGATCCACTTAAATGACAACAGGAGCCACAGAGGGTCACCAGAACTGCCTGTGCTGGGGACAGCTGGGACCTTTCCTGCAGCTGCCCTGGGGCTGGGTGTCCTGGCTGAGCCGGGCACTGCCCTCGGGTGCCACCACGGGGACACAGCACCTTCAAAGCGGATGTTGAAGGCCGTGGCGGCCGCGGGCTCCTCGGCGAGGAAGTCGATCCTGATGGAGGAGCCGTCGCTGATGACGCCCTCGAAGGGGACGCTGTCGGCGCGCAGGGAGTCGTAGAGCACCGCTGAGCGATTGGTGTCCCCACTGTACACCACCATCCTGCAGGGCAACGGGGGATGTCACACGGGACAGTGTCCCTGAGTCCCACCCGGACACAAGGGGGGTGAGGTGGAGCAGCTGGGAGCTTCCAAAGTTTGGTGTATTCTGGGCCTTTCTCTCCAAGGCAAACCTGGAGGGGCTGGCACGTGTCCAGGGAAGGGAACAGAGCTGGGGAAGCAGCTGGAGCACCAGGAGTGGCTGAGGGAGCTGGGAAAGGGGCTCAGCCTGGAGAAAAGGAGGCTCAGGGGGGACCCTGTGGCTCTGCACAACTCCCTGACAGGAGGGGACAGCCAGGGGAGGGTTGGGCTCTGCTCACAAGAGACAGGGACAGGATTGGAGGAAATGGCTTGTGTCAGGGGGGGTTTAGACTGGATATCAGGGAAAATTTCTTCCCCAAAAGGGCTGACAAGCATTAAAACAGCTGCCAAGGGCAGTGGTGGAGCTCCCATCCCTGGAGAGGTTTAACGGCCCTGTAAATGTGGCACTTGGAGAAATAGTTTAGTGGTGGCCTTAGCAGTGCTGGGGAACGGTTGAACTCAATGATATTAGAGGGCTTTTCCAACTCAAATAATTCCATTTTTCTATATTTAGTGCCCAGGAAAAGGCCCTGCTCCTTAACCCATGCAGAAGCAACCCTCTGGAACCCCCTGGAAGCTCTCTGCAGTCCCAGGGTTGTGAGAAAAGAGCTCCCGGAGCCTCACCTGTCCTTCTCGGTCAGCAGGAGCTTCTCAAAGTGCAGGTGCAGCTTCTGGCCGGGTGGGGCCCCGATGGCCCACACACAGTACATGCTGCCAGACTGGTTCCCGCTGTAGCTGGGGGACAGCACGCGGCCGATGGTGGCATTGTGGACTGTCCCTCCACAAGGAGCTGCAACACAGAGCACAGCCCCGCTGGGATGGGCACGGAGACAGTGGCATCTGTGCTCCCCCCTGCCCGGCTCTCCTCAGAGTCCCCAGTGCACAAACCTCTTGCCTGGCTCTGCTTTGCTCTGTCTGTACGTATTTATCCTCACAAATACGTATTTATACTCACACGCGCACATAAAATCTTAATTTCCTTTCCCTTTTCTGCCTAATGAGGGGACAGATTCCGCTGTCATTGCCCGTGGCACATCAGGCCATGCTCTGTGCAGGGCTGGGCATCACTCTCACCCCCTCCCAGGACCGCATTCATCTCATGGGGCAAAGAAAGGGACTCATATTTTCCTCAGCGAAGCCCAATTTTCCGTATCCCTGGGGCTGGGATGTGCAGGTACCTGAGCAGATGGGCTCGGGGCTGCTCCAGTGTGGCCGGGACGCGTTGATGCAGGTCAGCATGCGGGGGCCCTGCAGCTCGTAGCCCAGGTGACAGTGGAAGTGAGCAATGCCACCGGAGTGCAGATCCATCACCGTCACGTCTCCGAAGTCAGGTCTCCGTGGGAAGTTGCAGCTCAGCATAAACACTGGAACAGGCACACGTTGGAAGCTCAGGGCTCAGCTGCTCCCAGCCACCCCGTGGGGACATGCTGGGTGTGCCCACGTGTCACACAGACCAGCGACAGAGCACCACCAACCCCCCACTGCTGCTCCTTCCCCACCTGTTACTGCTCTTGCCCAGACCCAGTTTCTATTTTAAAAATAATTTGCTGGAACTCATTTATTTTTTAAAGCTCTTCGAGGTAAAAAATAGACTGGCAGTGTGAGCGTGTGCAGGAGGAGCTGCTGCACGGGGACAGAAACGGGGCAAGGCGGGTGTGAGAGGCACGGCCAGCACCGGGGGTGGGGACATCGGGGCACATTGAACCCTCCACCCTGGGCACAACACATCCACCCGCCCCAGCCGATGCTCTGGGCACGGGCAGGGGGTGAAACAGGAGCGTGGCTGGTCAGTGGGGGCACAGCCCACCATCCTCCCACCCGTGTTGGGGACACACCCACCCTGGTAGTGGAGCTGGAAGGTCCCCACCACGTCGTCCTGGAAGGTGCGGAAGTAGACGGAGATGGTGTTGGTGGGGCTGCGGATCACCTGGCCCTCCACCAGCAGAGTCTGGTTGGCCAAGACCACCAGGGCGTCGCCGTCCACGCCACGGATGGACAGCACCTCCCCATCCGACAGGTTCACGCTCTTCACCTGCGGGGAGCAGAGCCCTGTGAGCTGTGGAGGCAGGGTGGGGACCCCGGTGGTGACATCCCAGCCCTGTCACACTGACCCACAGAGCATCGCACCAGCACAGTGCTGCAACCAAACCACGACACTCCTCAGGGTTTGGTGCTCACCACCCACCCCGTGCTCCAGGAATCCTCCCCAGGATCCCTCACCCCATCGGGGAGTGCATGGGGAGCCACACAGCAAGTGCATCTAATGAGTAGTTCCGAAAGGCTTTAATTATTATTTGGAAATAGCTGAGCAGTAACCTCACATTTACATTTCACGTCCATTTAGCTTAATAAATGGGCTCGTGTTTCAGCAGAAAGATGCTCATCAGACCGTTTGTTTCCCTGAGTGTGCGAGGCCCAGGGCTCTATATTTAGCACCAGCCCAGCCATGATTGGGAGCGCTCCCGACGATGTTGTGACTGGAGGGATTTGTGGCTGTTGTCACCACCGTGCCCACCTCCCCCTGGCACACAGAGCCGGGATGTGCCCGGCTCCAAGGGCACTGCATGGAGCCACCCTCAGCCCTCGGCATCCTGAGCCTGCTCCTGAAGGAAAATCCCTGGAAAAGCCCGTTCCTCGCTGCAAAGCTGGATTAACATTCAGAGCGTGCCTGGGTTCACCCCAGCCCGTGTTTCAATCCAAGAGGAGCTGACAGTGCCTTATTTTGCAGCAGGGTGCTGGGTCCTGGCAGGGAAAAGCATTGTCAGGAGCACGGGCCAAGTGCAACTCTGATCCCCAAGCTGCCCTGGGTCATTTCTTCTTTTCCAGATATTGTCCCAAAAATGTGCCTCCCCAGCATGGGCAGCACACATTGCAGCTGGTGGGATGGCTTAGATCTAATTATTAATAAATGGGATGAATTAAGTGTTATTTGGGTGAATTATTTGGAGCCCAGGGATCTAAGCGGGCTCCATAAAATGCCAACGATTTCCCTCAGCTCCCACTGGGACAGAGCTTTGCTTCCCCAGCTGGGTCTGGATCCCTGCAAAGATTTTTCCAAGGTGTTTCTAGCAGATTTTGTTCTGCAATCCCTCCAAGCCAAACCTGTTCCCCAGCTGGCTCCCTCCACCGATGGTGGCACCACGCACATGATACGGAGCCAAATCACTCCAGGAAATCGGGAAGGGGATTCAGGGGAGCAGCTGGAGCAGGCAGAGCTCTGCAGAACGGAGGAGGCTGGGGATCAGTGCTGGGTGTCACGGGACACATGCACACACACTCAGCTCTACCATCAGCCTCCCCTGGGTGAAGCCTTGAGGAGCAGGGTGTCACCACAAGTGCCATTCCCTGTGCCAGCACCAGGCTGGCATTCCCAGAGGAGCCTGGAGTAACCAGCGAGTGCAGATGCTGCCGTGGCCCCGCGCCAGGGACCGTCAGCCCTGCGAGAGGGACCATATGTGCGAGCTCCTGCCAGGGGCTGGGAGCACGAGCTCTGACTTCAATCACAGCCTGCACCGGCGGCAGCTCCTCCAGAGCCTGGGGAAGGCAGGAGGGATCCTCGAGTCAGGCTGCCAGCCTCGCTCACCCACTGGAAAACCTCTTTAGGGAAATTCTATTTCCTGCCAAGAAGATTCAAGAATTTTAAAAATAAATAGAATTTCGCAAAGCATTCGGAGAGCTGGCTGCTCCCAGCTCCCAGGGCTGCCGTGGCACAGGCAGGGACACAGCTCTCCCTGGGATGCTCTGAGGGGTGCAGGGGTGGGCAGTGAGCTGAGCAGGGACCCCCAGCTCCTGCAAAGCCCAGGGCAGCTCCCAGCCTTTCCCAGAACCATGCCTGACATCCAGGCTTTGTGTCCACTCCTCCCCAAGGACAGGTTTCCCCGCAGTGAGTGAGGATCTGAGTGAGGATCTGGCTCCAAAGGAAGTGGAGGGTCTCTGTGTCCTCCTGCATGGCTCCCAGTGCCTGCAGGAGCAGTTCTGGGCAGGGCTGGAATGCCAGAGGCATTCCTGCCACCTCCAGGCTGTCCCACAGTCCCTGCAGTGAGAGGTGACTGCCCATGGGGGGATTCCTATCCCAGGGGCTTCTCTTTGCCCTTGCAGATGCCTTTAATGAGATTCCCAGGATAAGAGGCAGCACCATCCCAGTAGAGGAGCTGGGAATCAAATCCAAACCCCTCCGATGGGACCCCAAACCCCACACCCCGGGTTATCCAGAGCCCTCCCCTTGGAATTCCCCTCCGAGCCCCGAGCCTGCAGTGCTGCAGCACAGGGCACTGCCAGCTGCAGATGAGGCCATGCTCCACCAGCACCGACCTGCTGTTGTGATTTAATTTGTCTGAAACGCTCCGAAGCATCAGCAAAGCAAAATGCAAAGCTTGGGGGGGTGGAGAGGCCAATTTTATGCTCCATTAAAACCTCAGCTCTCAACGGAGTGAGGTCAGGAGTGGTGTCACCTGATGGATTACGGACAGAGGCGAATTTACAGCAGAGCAGCCTGTCTTTAGCACCCTGTGGATCTGAGGAGACAGTTGCTGTGTCCAGTTACTTTTCCACTGCCTTGGAAAAGTGACTGAGCTGCTCAGACTCCCCAGTGCTCAACCTGCACCGCTGCTGCTCCCAGGGCAACCTCCCCACCAGGGCTGCCAGCCACGGTGGCCTCATGCCCTGGGATTCAGCCTCTGCCTGTGCCCACCAGGGGGACAGTGGGGACAACCCTGCTGGAACTCCTGCTCCTTTTAAGGCGCACATTTAATTGCACAAATTCAAAGTGAAGGGATTTTCGTTGGATGCAAATGGTGATGTGGAGAAAACGCAAGAAGAAAGGATTGCAGGGAGCGTGGATATCCTGGGATGGTTTGGCCCAGAGAGTGTTTGGAATGTGCAGAGGCCCCTGCCCTGTTCACAGCCTCACCAGGCTGAGAGATGCTCATTCTGGGGGGAGCTGATGGTGCACATCAGCCTGGGTGAGACCCCCTGCCCTGAGAGGTGGGCGTTTGCTGGGCACCTGCACCCACCAGAGGGAACCTGGGCTGCCCTCCTGGGCTTTCTGCACCCTCAGGGCCACCCAAACCCCTCCCAGAAAATGGGGAGTGCAGAGGGTAGGGGGCTGGTGGCCCCTTCCCATCAAATGCCTTTTTCACAACCTGCTGCCAGCGCCTCTTGGTTAAATTAATTGCGTGACATTTAAGGGGTTTGATCATCACTGACATTCAGGATGTTCCAGCTCCCTCACAGAGTTCATTTATTACAAGAGCTCAGAAAAACCTATTTTTTTTCCCTGGAAAGGGGTATTTTATCAAGTGGGCAGAGGTGCCCAAGGCTGTGGGTGCTTGGCACCATTGCTGCGGTGCCCAGGGGGGTCTGGCTGTGGGGATCCCCCCCAAGGCATGGCTCACCTGGAGCTCGACGCCGTAGCCGGTGTAGACGGTGACGTTGTAGGTGCACTGCAGGTACCCGTGCAGGGGCAGCGGGGGGTAATCCGTGGAGTCGATGTAGCCCTCGGGGTCGTGGAAGCTCATGCTGCAGAGCACTGGGAGGGGCACACAGCGGGGTCACACCGAGGGACAGTCACCTGGCACTTCTCTCCTACAGCCCAAAACCCACCACCCTGGTCCTTGCTCCATAGGTGACCTCACAGAATCACAGAATCCCAGAGTGGTTTGGGTTGGAAGGCACCTTAAAGCCCATTTTTTTCCACCCCTGGCCATGGGCAGGGACACCTTCAGCTATCCCAGGGTGCTCCAAGCCCTGTCCAACCTGGCCTTGGACACTTCCAGGAATCCAGGGGCAGCCACAGCTGCTCTGGGCATCCTGTGCCAGGGCCCCCCCACCCTCACAGGGAAGAATTCCTTCCCAGTATCCCATCTAAGCCTGCCCTCCAGCACTGGGAAACCATTTCCCCCTGGCCCATCACTCCAGGCTCTTGTCCTAGGTCCCTTTTGAGCTCTCTTGAAGCCCCTTTAGGAACTGGAAGGGGCTCTAAGCTCTCCCTGGAGCCTTCTCCCATCTCTCCTAACCTTTCCTCACTGGAGAAATGTTTCATCCCTCCAGTCACGAAGCGCATGAAGAACAGAAGATTTTAGGCAGCCCCCAAACCCGGGTGGTGACTTGATTTTGGGGGGCTGCCTAAACACAGACGTGCCCCCCACCAGTGCCATAGCCCCGTGCTCAGCTCAGCTCACCCGGGGTGGGCTCCGTGGTTGTGACGGTGGTGGTGATGATGGTGGACGTGGTGGTTTCCTGGCTCTCCTCTGACGCGGAGCCGTGCGCATCCCTGTCCGCGCTGTTTGTTGGGATAACGGCAGCGCCAGCCGGAGCCGCGGTCGGAGCCTCTCCAGCATCCCCAGTGCTATCAGGGAAGGGCCGGGGGAGCGCAGGGGGCAGCGTGGAAGGGGACATCTGCAGCATGGGGCGGCTGGTGGTGGCCTGGTCCCCCCAGGGCAGCTCGGGAGGGCTCTGCTCCGTGTCCTCTGCTGGCACCCGCAGCCCTGGGGCAGCCGTGGGGAGCCTGGAGCTCCGTGGGCCGGCTGGGGTGGCAGCGCCAGGGGGCCCTGCTGGGGTGGGCTTCAGCCTTGGATGTTTCCTTCCTGTATTCACTTGCTTTAGAGTTGGTGGCTTTTTCTTAACAGGAGAAGTTTGTTTGGCATCGGGTCTGGGGGCAGCGGTGGCCGTAGGCAGGACATGGCTCTGGGGCAGCGGCGTGGTCTCCCCCACTGGCGAGGCACTGTCCTCTGGAGCTGGCAGCAGGTTGAGGGCAGTGCCCTGCCCAAGCTGCCCGGCTCCAGGGTCTGACCCCACAACATGCCCAAAATCCTCAGCTCCACCAGTCAAACCCATGCCGTGCCCGAGCTCTGCAGCTCCACCGGCCGTCTTGTCCACCGGTTCATCCGCAGCGAGAGGGTCCGGACTGGCCGGCACCAGCGCTGCCCCCGATCCGCTGTCTGCAAAAAACAGGGAAAAGTGGGATTTGGGCAAAGCTGGGCATGAAATTAGAGCTGTGCTGCTGGCGTGAAATCAGCCCCCGGGAAGCTGTGGCTGCAGGAACACCCACCACTTCCCAAAGAAGGAACGACCGGCCCCCACAGCACAACACACCCGCCTCGGCAGAGACCCCTCAGGCGCCGTCGCGTTGGGCAAACCCAACCCAACATTTGTTGGGAGCAGGGATGGGCAGGAAAGAGAGAGTGACCAAAGCCGCCCAGCACCGCTCTGGCCAGGGGGTAATTGCATAAGTCCACCACCGTGGGGTGACCAGGCTGTGATCCACGGGCTGGAATTCGCCGTGAGCTCGAGACGCCGCAAAGAGCTCAGAGAGCCCAAGAGTCAACGCTTTCCATGGAAACAGCAGTTGCCAGGGAAAGCGCTTAATGCACGCTACTTAAAGACCGTAATTCCAGCCCCCTCAGCTCCCCTGGGAGGGTTTGGAGCCCCTGGAATGCAGGGTCCCTGTCCCTGTGTGGGCATGGGGGGTCTGCAAGCCCCCAGCCCCACTGCTGGCCTGGGGCTGCCCAGGCTCGTGCTCCCTTTTGTGGCTGCACACGAAGGCACTGACTGACCCCTAAAGCAGCTCGAGCTGCTGTGATGTGTCCTTGGTGACGTGTGTCCACCACGGTACCAGCTCCCCATGGGATGGGGGCTGGAGCAGCAGTCCAGGGTTCCTTCCCAAGCAGATTCCTGATAATCCTCGGCTCACCTCGGTAGTACAGGTGCTTTAAACAAAAGCACGACTCTTGGGTTACATTTAACTTGACGATTTCTGTTTCAAATTCTGCTAATTAAGGTAGGAATGAAAAGGGGCCGGGGGAAAAAGGATGCTTTTGGATGTGCATCCTGAAACACAGGGACACTGCTGGGTGACACTGCCCAGGGGGGCTGAGGGATGGCACAAGCAGCCTGTGCAGAGGGACTGAGCAGCGCTGAAAACTGACTTTGCTCCATCTTCTGGAAAATAGAAGCAGTTTCTGGCAAGAACCAAAGATAAGGAACACAACAGGAGAGGCAAAGGCTGGTGAATTAGCCCGAAGGATGGAGCTGCCAAAACTCTGGCTGTCCCTACACTGCTCCTCGGTCCCAGAGAGTCCTTGGACACTCTGCTGGTGCCTGGGCTGGTCCTTTACCCCTGGGACAGCTGAGGACAGAGCTGTGCCTGCCCCAAGGCCACTGCACCCTGCTGCCACCACTCTGCTGCAGCCATCAGCAAACCTGGCCCAGCCCCCGAGGGCTTCCTGGCCTCTCCTGCTGTTTGCCACAAGTTAAAACATTAATTCATTAATTAGCAAGTGGTTCAGCAAGTCCATCACCGATTCCCTGAGCACATCAGGAGACATTTCACACACATCATCTTCTCCCCCCAGGAAGGTTGGGTGCCTCTATGTCCCCACTCTTCTTGGGGGGCAGACTGGGAGCTTTCACACCCTCTGCTTGTTTGTCGGTGTCTCTCCTTCCCTCTCCATCCCACCCTGGGCTGATCCTGGCTTCCACGGGCACCCTGCCATGAGCTGATGGGGGAAAACGTCCCCAAGCCAGTGCCACTGGCAGCTCTCCTTCCTTGAGAAGTTTTGCAGGGCTCTCGTGGGCTCTTCTCTTCCTCTCACATCCCAAGCCCGGGATGAACCATCGGTGGTTGCTCTCCCATGGCCCAGGTGAGAGTTTTAGGGCTCTGCAGCAAAAGGTTTTGTCCGTGACAGAAGAAGATGGGGCTCTCGGACAGACGGGAGGCAGCACGGCCCTGGGAGGGGAGGGGGCTCCTGTCCTCAGTGGGTGGGACACACTGGGACACCGGCTCACAGCACGACAGCCAAGGATCCCAAGTCCTCAAAGCCGACGTGTTCCCAAAAGCACCAACCCAGGACCCCCGGGTTATTTGTCATGTGAACCCTAATTCTTAATGGATTGTGCCTTTAAACTATATTTTATGCTTTCGGAAAGCTGACTAATTCCTTATTAGATCCTTTGCCAGGATGCATTTACTCGATACTGTCCTTAACAAAGCATGAAATAAAACACTCTGTAAAGCGACTCCTTAATGAGGCACTAAACACGCTGCAGTTTGTAAAGGGCAAATGCGCATTCCAGGGAAACGGCGAGGGCGGAACACAGCCAGGCTGGAGCAGGGGAGGGGGAGGCACAGGGCCCTGCACCGGGGATCAATAAGGGCTTATTCCTCGTTATCAGAAAGAGAACTGACTGTCGATCTCATCTCCTCATTGATCACCGCCCCCAAACCCGAGCTGTGCTCCAGGACCTTCCTGGGCTGCCAGACCCTGATCCCTCCCCATGGACCTCGGTGCTGCCCCACAGCCCCAGTGTAGCCCCCTGCCCACTCAATCCTGCCTGGAGCCCATCTTGGGAAGCAGAACCGAGTATCCCCGTCCTTAAGGAAGGATTGCAGCGGGTTTCCATGTTTGCAGGGCCAGGGTGGGCTTTGGTGAGATCCTTTCCACGCTGATCTGAATTCCAGCAGCTGTTCTGCCACCTCCAGGGCCCATGGGGTGATCATGGCCCTATAGGAGGCTGAGCTGGGACCGGGACCGGCAGGGTGGGACCCTCCCCGGCTATCAAAACCCATCCTGCTCTTCACAAGGGATCATTCCGGAGCTGCTGGAGGAGAAATGGTCACATTTGACCTTGATCTAATCTGCAAAAGCAGCTCTGGAGGAAATAAACGCTATTGAGATGCACAAGGGGTTTATCTTGTATCTCCATCAGGAGCTCTCCGCGGGCGGTTCGGCACTGGAAAACCTTCTCCAAAGCCACGGAAACCTCCGCGGTGGCCCCGCAGCCCTCGCTACTCCTGATCGTGGCACCGGGGGCTCTGTGCCCTGCGTGGCATCGCGGGCACAGCGGCTGCTCCCGCGGGATGGGCCAGGCAGGGCCGGGACAGTTCGGAGCACCAAGTGACCTTAACGCGGAACGACAGCTCGTCTGCAGGTCTATTCTGGGCTGTGCCTGGTGCCGGGTGTGTGCAAACACCGCGCAGGAAGCTGGGCTCCGGGGAGGATGTCTCCAACCAGCCTCAGCCCCCGCGGTTTATACTTAGCCAAGGCGGAAGCGCCGGTGCCGAGCCCGGGCTGTGTGTGGGAGCTGCCAGCGGGACACAGCCCCGTCCCAGGGCTGGGGTGGTGGCATCAGGCTCTGGAGAGGCAGCAGGACAGGAGGGGTGGCAGGGCAGGGGCTCCTGGAGCATCTCCTCTCGCCCAGACACGGCACCGGGTGTTGGCAGGGCACCAAGCACCCGCCCACCTGGGCAGCACCAAACCCATCCTCCCCAGCCCAAAGCTTCATCCCCCTGCGAGAGGGTCCCTGGGACCCCCAGCCAGGCCCGTGTCCCGTGGGCAACACGAGTGTGCATCTCCAGAGGTGCCGCGGCTGGAGAGCGCTGGGAGATCCTGATTGCCGAGATACCTCAGCCAGAGGGGCTTAGAGGAATTAGGGAGCTGCGAATGCCTGATAAAAGGATGCTGGAATAATCACAAAGGCCTCCTTTCGCTGCCGTGCTCCTGAAAGAGCCGAAGCAGGAGCAGCCGTATCCCGGCTCCCATTACTAATGCCGATGGTATCGCTGTGAGCACTCGCTCAGGGGAGGGCAGCTGGATTGCTCCAGCTCAGGAATCACTGTCCGGGAAGGTTTAGGATCTGATTGTAGCAGAAATGAATAAAGCTGATCCAGGCACTATTAATGGTGGTGTTCAGCTGTGCCTGTGTGACGGGCTCAGGAGGATTCATGGGTGCTGGGCTGGGCTAATCCTGCCCAGAACTGGTGGTGGCATCTCATCCAAGCCCTCACAGAGAGCTGGGATTGATCCTGCACTGCCCAGCACCCTCTGCACGCAGTCTGAGCCCCTGGAGGTGCCCATTCCCACACGGTCAGTGCAGGAGGGTTGGCAGGAGCTGCTGTGGGAGGAACGGGATCACTCCTGCTGGGCATGAGTTCATCCAGGGCTGATCCAGATCTTGGATAGAGCAGGGATATCGAGGCCAGGTCCTGGTGCAACCCTGCATCACCAGGGTGGGAAGAAGCACCCTGGGCACCTCCTGCTCTCCCACCTCTTCCCACTCCGACCTCCAGCACATGCAACATACATTTCATCCCTCAGGGAGGAAAACAGAGGGTTTGGGTGGGAAGGAAGATCTGAGAAAAAGCAGGTTGTGTCCATCAAAACACTTGGCTGTGATCAGTTTGGTTTCAGATTTTAGAAGATTTTGGCCTTGAATCTTGAAGAGAAGAAAAACCTTAATTGAAACAATCTTTCATTTTCCAAATATCCCCGCAGGCAGATGCAGCCTCGAAAGCCGCCTGCCTCCAAGCAGGAGATGCGAATCCCAGGTTTTCCTGCAGTTACACTTTGAGCAGATTAAGTTTTTCCAACAGGAAAGAAAAAAAAAAAAAGAAGTTTTCCTCAAGAGCATCCTGTCAGCTCCCCCTCTAAGCAAATAAAACCGTAGCGATCCGATCCGGGTGAGTCATCCCCGTGGGAGCTCGGGGAAGTGCAGCCGGAGCTGGGGCTGCCCGCGGCACCGGCAGCTTCGGAGCCGCTTTCCCGGCAAAGGTGAGGCAGGGACGGCAGGGCTGTGGAGGGAATCCGGCCGAACATTCCCATCGCAGTCGGGGGAAACAGAGAGCTGTTCTCCTCTGCAGCACAGGGGTGAAGGAGAGGTGGGTGACCGTCTGGAAGTGCTGGGAGCCTCCAGACTCCGCTCTGTCCTGTGCAGCGGGAAAAGCTGGACTGTTCCAGAGAGCAGTTAATGGCAGATGATCCAGAAGAAAAAAGATGCCCGGCTTTTGCTCGGGAAGACCGTGCAGCAGAGGCCAAGAAAGTTTGGAGCTGTTTTCCTCCCATTCCAGGGGGCACCTGGCTGTCCCTCCTGGGCTGTCCCTCCTGGGCTGTCCCTGTGTGCCACATCCTCTACAGGGCAGGTGTGACCAACACCTTCTTGATTTGATGCTGCTCTGGATCAGGCTGGCACGCAGCTGGGTGCAGGGATTCCTGGGGCAGGAAGGGGTCAGGACACTTTTCTTTCCATTCCCATGAATTTCCCAATGCCACAGAGACTCCGCTGGCCCTGGGGAGTTTCGGATCTGCTTTAAAATGCTGTTAAATTGCCCATGTGCAGGGGTTTATTTATGCTCACAGGACTGTGGTCTGAATATTTCATTTTAAAATTTACATCTGTGTCACTCGAGATGCTCAAATAAGGTTGCCATGGAAACCCCTCATTACTGGGTGAGGATGCTGGCAGTGGTGCCCAGCCCGAGGAGCCGTGGCCGGGAAGGACCAGGCTCTACTCCCTCTGCCCACCCAGCTCCCGCACCCAGCGGCAACCCCGCCTCTGCTGGGAAGGGCAGAGAGGAGAGAATCGTGGAATCATCAAATCCTGGAATGGTTTGAGCTGGAAGGAACCTTAAATATCACCTCATCCACCCCCTCTCTACCATGGGCAGGGACATCTTCCACTACTCTCACTCCAAGCCCCGTCCAAACTGGCCTTGAGCACCTCCAGGGATGGAAGGGAGGGGTATCACTGGCTCCTGCTGCCTGTGCTGAGGAGCTCAGGGACCTGCTCTGCTGGCAGGGGACACGGGGCTGGGACATGGTCCTGGGGACATCAGACACCCACACCCACACTTGGGCCCAGCCCTGGGATGAGACAGGGGGGAATCCCCCCAAACTGGCCATGGGTGAGGAGGTTCCTGATCCGAGTGGGAGCAGGGGGTTCAGGCTCCACACAGGGACTACTGCAGGCGGGGGCAAGTTTCCAACAGCAAAACACTCCTGGAAACCTGATTTAGTGGCAAATCGATCCTCTTAGTGCCTGGCTGGAGAATCTATGCTGCCTGTGCCTGGCTCGCTTGGCTCGGGAGCAAGGACACCACAAGGAATGCGGGAATTAAACTCGCAGACCTCTCTCCCCCCGCTCCCGGTGCTCGGGAGGAGCTGTAAGTGCTCTAACGATCCACACAGCCCTGACAGATACCGGGAAATTACACACTTCTCCGAGCTAGGAGGAAAATGGATTTTCCTCCCCACTGCTGCTTCGTGGAGCTGGAATCAATGAGATTTTGACTCCCAGGCATCTGTTCTGGCCACGCACGGGCACCTGTGGCTTTGGGGGACCCGCCCATGGTGCCCTGGGTCCACAGCCCATGTGTCCCCAGCCCGGGCACACCTCACTGCAGCATCACCCCCAGCATGGCCCAAATCCCCAGGGATGAGCCCAGCTCATGCTGGGAATTGCCCAGCTCCTTCCCGAAGGGATGTGGGAGGAGCAGCAGCAGCAGGTATCAAGGAAGAGCAATTAAAGAGGCCCATCCAATTTATGGAGGAATCAGGAGATGTGCAGCATGGAAGTGACACAACCTGTCCCGTGCTGACTGGCCCCAGCTGGATCCCACTGCATCCCCAGCTCGTGGGGACAGGAATTGTCCTGATATTCCAGACTGGTAGGGACCTGGGAGCAGGGGAGCAAAGCCATTAGAGAGAGAGAGGAACTTTGATGCAGGTGATAATTTGAGTTTATCACAGGATTTCATGATATCAGGTGTAAGAAAAGCACATCTGTGCCTTGTCACAGGCAGACAGACCCGGCTGAAAGGAATTAACAGGCTGGGATCAAGGGGAATTCATTTTTTTGGAAGTTCGTTCGGAAAGAATTTTAAAGATCACCCAGTCCCACCCCCTGCCGTGGGCAGGGACACCTTCCGCTAGCCCAGGTTGCTCCAAGCCCTGTCCAACCTGGCCTTGGACACTTCCAGGGATCCAGGGGTAGCCGGAGGGATGAAGGAGCAGAGGAAGATCCCTCCTGTGCCTCTCCAGGGTTCCCCAGCTCGGATGTTCACTCCTCAGGGCCCACCTGGGGAGAGGAAATCGAGTGTTTTGGCAGCTTTTCAGGCTACAAATTGAAGAGGGGGAAGAGAAGCTCCTTCTTTCTTCACCAATCATCCAGCCCAGCCGTCTACATCAGGGCATAAAATTAAATGGGTTCCTAAAGAGAGAGTATATTTAGCTACAAAACCCCGTTCTAGTCAGCTCTCTGCAGCTAAAATAATTAATCTCCCATCACTGTTAAGATGCAGCAGAGCAGATCTGGAGAAGCGAGTGCTGGGATTAACTCTTTGGGATCAGCTCAGCCCTGTGAGAGCAGCTCCTGCTCTGCTCCTGATGAGATGCCATGGGAGATCCTGGGGGCTCCTGGGCACTCCTGGGTGTCCTGCCTGGCTGGCTCTGCTCAGCTGTGTCCCTGTCACGCCAGCGCCTCTCAGTGCCAGTGCTGCACCACCCAAGGGCTTGGCAGGGGTGCTCTGCCCTGGCACTGCCTCTCGGGTGATGGAGGGCACCCAGGAGGGATGCAGAAGTGGGTTCAGCCAAAATCCCTGCTCCCGGCGACACCGGGAAACAGTGGAGACACAGCCCTAAAACATCTGGAGAGACAAAGTTTAGTCTGGTGACAACAGCTGACAGTTCCTGTGTCCGGCCATAAATCGTTGCTGGGCTCACTCCCAGGCAGTCACATCCATGGAATATGTGACTCTTCACAACCTCCTCTGTTGTTCCACCTGTCTGCAGCGTGTTCACAGCTCGCTTTGATTCGATTTCCACTGCAGCACCGGAAATCCGAGGCGACGACGTGACGTTGGAGGTGCAGGTGAGCAGAGCAGCGTCACAGCCCGGCTCTCCCTGGCTGGGGTGGCTGCAGGATTCGGCTCCTGCCTGAGCTCCCAGCACAGCCCCTGCAGCGACTGCGGGAGAGCTGAGCTGCCTCTGCTAAATCTGTTTGGCAGCTCTTTATATTTCTCTCACAGGATGTAACAGGAATCACAGCGTGGCTCCAGTCCAGACTCAGAGAGAAGAGCAGGGACTGGCAGCACCTCGAGGATGTCACTTGTCCCCCCATGGCAGCAGGGCAGGATGTGGCCTCAGCACTGCTGCCCGTGGCTGCTTTCCTCCGTGGGTTTGTCCAGGGATACCCCGAAAGATACTTTTTTTTCAAAAGCTGCCCTGGGGCATCTCAAGGCAGGATTTGAAGCCCATCAGGTCCTGGCCGCCTTCCCAAGGTGCAGAGGTGCCTCAGAGCAATGAGGGTGGCACAGGTGACAGCTGGCACAGGGCACACTCGGTGTTTTCTGCTCTCCCCATGGACGCCTCCGGGCTGTTCCCACCACGGGGATGCAGCCCTCGGGATCACACCGTGCACAGGGCAAAGGCGGCAGAGCTGGAGCCGCTCAGGATGAGGGAAAGGGACAATGTGGGGATTCCCCGTGCCCCAGGCTGTGCCTCAGTCCCCTGCACCTCCCAGCCCCTGTGCAGGGCCTGTTTCTCCCTCCCAGGGACCAAGTAGGGTCTCAGCTCTGCCTGCTCAGATGATGTGCAGGGACAGGCGTTGGGATCAGCATGTCCCAGCTTGCAGGGGGAATCTTTTTGCCCAGGCAATGATTCTCTTTGCATTTTCTCTCCTCACTGAGGCCGGGTAGGAACCGTGCAGGAACCAGAGCTGCCTGGTGCTGCCTGGTGCTGCCTGGTGCCCTTGAAAAGACCCTGTTGCCTGCTCTGAAACGACGCAGCTCTGGTGCCTAATGATTCCTGACAGCTCGGGAAGGGCCCCGCTGCTGGCAATTGGGAAGGCAGGGAGAGGGAGGGTTACTGATGGCTGTGGTTATTACAGTTATTGGGCCCCATCGATCACGGGCACGGGCTGTGCACCAAGGCTGGCAGGAACTGGGGCGCAGTTCCCCGTTCCTGTTCCCATTCCCGCTGCTGGCCCCGCGGGCCCTGGCACAGCTCAGAACTGCCTGGGATGGATGAGAGATGGGGCACGCTGCGCTCCCAAATGCTCTTCCACAGCCTGGAGTAGTGCCAGATGGGATCAGAGAACCACGGAGTCCAGAATGGGTTGGGTTGGAGGGACCTTAAATCCATCCCATTCCACCCTGTGCCATGGGCAGGGACACCTTCCACAGACCAGGTTGTTCCAAGCAGCCTGGCCTTGGTGCAGGTTGTCACCCCTTCCATTCCTCAGTGTTTCCCTCCTAAAAAAGCAATAACCTGCATTTCGTTGCTGGATTATGTCAGGCCACTTCAAGGGGTGGCAGCAGAGCAGCTCCCCTGGCACATCCTGCCAGCAGCTCCGTATGGGAATTGCAGCCCCCAGCACGTCCCCGTGTCCAGCCCTCAGATGTACCCCTGCACTGGCTCACTCCTTGAGAAATGAAGCCCTTTTCAAGCAAGATATGGCTGAAAATCAATTTTTAACTTCTTAAAATTTTTCTCACTAAAAACAGAGTCGCTCTGGGGGGCAGAGCAGCAGTTTGGGGCTGGCACAGCCTTGACCCTCCTTCATGTCCCTGACCCTGAGACCACCCAGCCCACCCTGGGCCTATCCCTGGGCTGCTGCTGGTGCTGTTCAGCCCTCACCTCGTTCCCAGTGACACCGGTTTTTATATAATTAATTGTCAGCTGTATCAGCCATCAGTGATTTGTGTTTTAAAGATGGCCTGGCAGAACTAATTCCATCGCCTCACGATGCTGTGCTGGATGATGATAACCCATGTACAGCTTCTCCCACGGAGCCTCATGACGAGCTGCTGCGCTTTATTTTAATTAATACAGATAGCAAATATATTTTCATTAGCCCTCAGAATGTCAGGAGAGAAGCAGGGTCCTCCTGCATGGTGAGCAGCAGCTTTGCTCCTGGGGCTGGGTGCAGTGCCCAGCCCTGCTGGGTCCCCTGCTCCAGCCACCTCCATATCCCCCTGCATCCTTCCCCATCCATCTGCATCCCTCCACATCCCCCTGAATCCCTCCACATCCATCTGAATCCCTCCACATCCCCCTGCATCCCTCCACGTCCCTCCACATCCCTCCACATCCATGTGGGCACCAGCTGGGCAGGCACAGAGCAGAGTTTCCTCCCTGTCTGGGATGGGTGGCACCATCAACCCCTGAAAGCCAGGTTTTTGGGGGATTAAAAGCTGATTTATGCTGCTCCACGCATGCTGGGAGCTCCCATCCAAAGGCTCTCCTCCCTCTCCAGCTCAGGAGGACACACAATTATCAGGCACGTTCATAATTTCTCAGATTTAGAACAATTAGACCAGCTCCCTGGTACTTCTGACGAAAGCAGCCCCTTGTTCCCCGGGGAAGGAACAGCCTTCCTTGACCTCTGCTCTATTATTCTGTTTGATTGATCTGAATTCTATCAGAGAGGATAATGATAGGCTTTGGGGGGGTGCAAGAACACTGGGAACAGAGAGGACAACGCTTTGCCGAGGGCTGCTGTGCCCAGCTAACAATTCCAATGGGCTGTGGGACACCCAGGCCCCTCTCTGTCCCCAGTGCAGCACCCATGAAATCCCTGGATTCCCCAAAACTGAGGAATAGAAGGCTAAAAGGGTACATAAACAAGCAAAGAGGATTCGGTGGCCAGCAGCAGAGACCTGCTCTGTAGGCAATGTCCCACCTGTGTCACCTGCCCTGGTGGCAACGTGCCACCTTCCGCTGTGCCCATGGGGCGTTGCTGGCACCGTCCTCACCTTGGGAACAGCTCCAAGGATGCTGATGGAAAGGCATCTCCCTTGTAAGGCACTAGGCAATGTCACCTTCCTCTACCCCCCAAAAATTCCTTGAACATCAAAATCAGAAACCCACACATGGAAGTGATGGGCTAGCTGCTCATGAATCACAGCTGAGTTGAGAGAAAGCCCTTAAATCTCACCCCTGGAGGCTGGTTTGTGCTCCCAGCTCTGCCTCAGGAGGGTGCTTTGAGGAGCAGAGCCTTGCACTTCCTCGTGGGCAGCTCTTTGGTCTCCTGTCACTGCTGGCTGGCCACGTTTCCTGCTGATGTTATTTTCGACCCACACAGGTGATGGGGAAACGCGGTGAGGAAGGACCTGGCTCTTCTCCCCAGCAGGAGATGAATGGGCCGATGATACAAACCCGTGTGTCACCCGCCTGGGATGAGGGGTTTGTCACTGCTGCCATTGTTTATGTTCCTAGAGGGTAATCGTAATTTTTAATGTCCTTTTGATAGCAGTGTAGTGTGATTAAAACAGGCACATCTGAGACATAAATCCGGGTTTAAGCACTGCCTTTCTGACACGCAGCACTGAACACTCAGTGATTGGGCTGAAGGGCTCCCGGCCTGTGCCACCACCTGCCTCTGGCAAACCACCCTGTGCTTCAGCACCTCCCTGGACATCGCCCTGAAGGGATCACATCCTGCCCCTGGTGCTTGGCACGGACCCCAGAGGGGCAGCAGAGCCTGGAGCAGCAGCTGGATGGAGGCAGGAGGCCCCAGGCTGGTGCTGTTGGCTCTCAGGATGAACGCACCAGTTGATTTCCTGGGAGCAGGAGGAGCAGCAGGAGGTCAACATAAACTTGTAACACGGATTTTCCGCGAGAGAAAGCTCTGGGCTGTAGCTGGGGATGATGCTGGGGGACTGGGGGAGGAATTTTCAGAGCTGACCTCCTGTTTGAGGTGACTCTGACTCTGGGCAGGCTCCTGCCCCCGCTGCTTGCTCAGGCTTCGTGTTTGGATCCAAGATGTAACGCTGTATAATTTAAGAAAGACTTTGCTCCTGAGGCCAGTTCTGTGCACATAGAGTGGAAATGTGGAAAAATCCAGCCCTCCCCGTGGAAGCTTGAGCAGATACCTGAGCCACTGAAGGAGACGATGTTTGTGTGACTCAATTCAGTTTGTGCCCTTGGGTGACAATGTGCCCATGAGGACAATGAGTCACGATCGCCCTGTGCTGCATCCTGGCAGTGAACGGAGAGCTGGGGGTGCTCATCTGGAGAAGAGAAGGCTCCAGGGAGGCCTCAGAGCCCCTTCCAGGGCCTAAAGGAGCACCAGGAGAGCTGGAGAGGGACTGGGGATAAGGGGTGGAATGACAGGACAAGGGGGAATGGCTTCCCACTGCCAGAGACAGGGTTAGGTGGGACATTGGGAAGAAATTGTTCCTTGTGAGGGTGGGGAGGCCCTGGCACAGGGTGCCCAGAGAAACTGTGGCTGCCCCTGGATGCCTGGCAGTGTCCAAGGCCAGGTTGGACAGGGCTTGGAGCAACCTGGGCTAGTGGAAGGTGTCCCTGCCCATGGCAGGGGATGGAAAAAAATGGGCTTTAAGGTGCCTTCCAACCCAAACCATTCCATGATTCCATGCTGAGCTCTAGCAGAGCTGTCCAGGGCACATGAGATGGGTCCGAGGGAGGAGATGTGGGGGTCCTGCTGGGACCACAGCCCGGCGATGCTGGGGAACAACTGCGGGGTGGGCACCTTCCCTTTTCCCGGAAGATGAGCCCCAATAGCGAGAGGAATGGAACCGCTTTCGAATTTAGATGTTGTAAAAGACGTTTTGCAGTGGAAAAACTGAAAAGCTCTCCCCCTGGGGAGCGGGCTGCAGCGGCAAGGACTCCTGTTTTGCTGCACCCTTCCCTCCCTACCTTTCCTAATGAATTCCAAGAAAGCCTCAATGCATTCCTAAATGGGAACACAGCCTGTGTCCTTCACAGTCATCTCCACAACAAAGCCAGCCATCTCGCCGCTGGCAGCCACGGGCTCCTCTGTGAGCTGGAAACAAAAGCTGAAAAGGAGCCTTTCTAGTTGTGATTAGAAAGCTTGAGAAGTTTGGCTTTTACTTGTTATTGCCTCACTGATTTCATCTCCGCGGCAGCTCTGAACCCCTCAGGGGACAGGAGAGCAGCCCCAGTCCCTCGCCAGGCGACGGCACCGATCCTGCTGTGGGAGCTCGTGGAGCCGAGCGCCCAGGAGAAGCAGGAATCGGGAATTTTTGTGCCTTTAAGGATGCTGCGCTGGGTTTGGACACGGATTTGTGTTCGGTCCTTAAGGAAGGAGCAGCGCCGGGGCCCAGCAGGTGCCAGAGTTCGGCTTCCCCCAGGAGAAGACGGTGGCACCAGGAGCATCCCCCTGTACCTGAGGATGTCAGGACGTTTGGGCCCCGACCCTTGCACCCATCAGCGCCCAAATGGCCCCAAGGGTGCCAGTTATTGTCCCAAATCCATCCCCCAGCCACATCCAAACAGGGGGACACAGGTGCTCATCCCCACCCAGGACCAGCCCCTCCGGGGCTGCTCCAAGCAGTGAGGGGTGCAGAGGCACTGAATTAAATTATTCTTTTTTTTTTCTAAAGAGGAATAGATGAGGAAGAGCGATTATCGGGGAGATTTTCTTCGGGGGAAATTCTGGCACAAAGACAAACTGCAATATCTCAGCGCAGGCTGGGCACTGAGTCTTGGATAAAAATAAAGCAGGAGGCGGCAGCACCTTCCCGATGACATTAACTCCATTCATCTCCCGCTGCCGCCGCCGCCAGCGTGCTCAGGCATTAGGAGTTACGTTTTCCTCCACTATTTCTCAAATATATTTATGCTGGGAGATGTTTGTGGAGGTACATCCTGTGCCTGGGGCAGAGGATTAATTCCAAACTGTCACCTCGCTTTTTGATGGGTTTGTAAATTCTGTTCTGTTGATTTGCACTCGCAGTAAATTGATAAAATCCTCTTTCCAAAAACCTAATTCACCATTTAGGGCTCACCAGGGTTTCAGACCTCATTGGCTCACATATTTATGTAAATATAGTGTCCAGCAGCAATTTAAAAACTGCTGCGTGGATAATGTGGATGGATAAGGAGCGAAGGCAGACACATTGTCTGGTGGGGGCTGTGTGCCCTGCAAAGGAGCCTTTCCTCGCCTTGGAGCTGCAGATTTTGGGGTGGCTTTGCAGTGGGTGGCTGCTTTGGGCAGCGTTGCTCCAGGATCTGACCCTTTTGCACCAGAACTTATTAACCCCGACAGTGCTGGGAATAGTCTGAGCTCTCCAAGGATGGCGTTGGCTGTGTCCAAGAGGACTTTGCCAAGCTGTGTCTGCAGAACTCCTGCGGTGGGCAGGGATATGTTGGTGTACTGGGAGAACTGGGAGCTCTTGGGGCTCGTGGCAGAGCGGTCTGTCAATTTAGGGACTTGGTATCTTTGCAAATGGAAGTTCAGGACTGTCAGGAATAGCCGGGTTTTTTTACTGAAATTGCATTTAAATCAGCATCAGGAGATGCAAGACCCGTTCCTGTGCGGCCCCATCATCATGGAAGAGATGCAGGGTGGCAGAGGGGACATCAGCACTGATGTCCTCAGTACTGTCCCCCAGCCACCACTCTGCCCGAGATGAAGCATCTCATCCACAAAATGTTGCCATGCTCCATTAATCCACCCTGAAACGTCAGATGGAGATTCTCTCTTGAATTTTAAATATTTCCAGCCATTCCGACTCGCTCTGAAATTGCCCCGGAATGACTGGTTTCCAGAACATTCCCTCACTCCCCCACGCTGTTCCTGTGCCCGGTCACTCCTACCTGCTGTGCCCCAGCCCCACACAGCAATGCCAGGTCCCCGCAGGGGAGGTTCCCTTGCTCTTGGGCACATCACTGAGTGTCCCCTGGGGGCCCTGGGGACCACATTTGTTGTCCCCTCCCAAGGGTCCCCCTCCAGAGCTGCCCTCCCTGGGGTGCTCCTGGCCCCTCAGCTCCTGACTTTGGCACATCCCACCCCAGTGTGCAAGACAGAGAGACGGGCCGAGACGTGAGAATCCTCCTTGCCGAGCAGATGACGCCGCTCTGGGATCCATCCCACAGTTATCCCTTCTGTCGTGCTCGAGATTTTTGGATGCCTTTGCATTTGGCACCGAATTTCCTTCCTAGACTAAAGCTTTGCACTTGGAACGATGCCTTCGGTGCCGGGCTGAGTGGCCAGGCTGCTCATCTGATCCCTCTGCACCGCCAGCAGCTTGGATTGAGCTTCCATGAAGTCTCCTTGCACCTCCCCGCTGCAGCCATCTGTCCTGGGGTGGGACAATGCCTTGTTCTCACCCCTGTGCAGTGGGCACAGAGCCAGGCCCCTGCCCAGCCTCCTGGGCTCTCTGGGGGTTGAGCACCTACTGCAGTCCGTGGGCTGCTGGGGCCTGGAAAAGGGAGAAAGGTCTGGATGAATTTGTGTTTGTCCCCGCTCAGTGCAGAGCTGGGAATCCAGGCAGAGCCTCCTCACTGTGCATCAGGAAAGCTCCAGGCTCAGCCAGCGCTCAGGGCTGGTCAGCTGCTGCTCTGGCCTCTTCCCAGAGAAAGGAAAAGGAGGAAAAAGGAATAAAAGAGAGATGTCTGAGTCGGGGCTGTGCTCTGGGAGCGGGCCAGCCGCAGCTGCACCACTGCCGGGAGCTCCAGCAAGCAAAAAGATGGAACAGAGGGGAAATCAGCTCCTCAGCACCCTGAGAACGCTGTCCCCCGTGACTGGGGACAGCGTTACCTCCGTGTACCCACAGCCCTGAGCCACCGAGGGGCAAAGGGTCCCCATCCCAGGGGATCCAGGTGCCCCTGCTCGCTCCCCAGGACCGGGACACTGGGCTGGATCCCTGATTTAGAGCTCTGTGCAGCTCCTGCAGCTGTGGCAGTGTGACACTAACTCCCAGCAGCACGCTTCAAAGGGCTCGTTATCCCACATCCGTGTCATCCAACAAAGACTCTGGGGCAGGAATGGTGTCTTCTCAAAAGTGCCGGAGGAACGCTCCCTGCCAGACACAGCCTCCACTTTTACAGCTCCTGGCAGCTCCTCCCTGACATCCCCTGGTTTTTTGGGGGTCCTGGGGCTGTCCAGGGTCGTGGCAGTAACAGTGGCTGCTCAAGCATCCCCCAGCCACAGGGACCACGGATGTAGATCCAAGTCGGAGAGAACCAACACTCGCACTTGGTTCTGAGCCAACGCCACGGGCTCTGCTGGAAACTCACAGCACATCCCTCTCGGGAATGGAAGGTGAACCTCCCTTGCTCCCAGCTTTGCCCCTCCAGCCCCAGGCTCCTGTTGGCTCCTCCAGCTGCCCGGCTCCATGGTTCTCCTCTGATTTTGGAATCCTTATGGATGAAGTCTGAGACATAACAGAGCTGAGCAGCAGAGGTTTATTTGCTCCCCTTTGTCTTCCCAGCAGCACAGCTGACCCTGTGGATGTGTTGGGTTGACACTGGGTGGATGCTGGGTGCCCACCGAAGCTGCTCCATCATTCCCATGCGAGATATTCCTCCATGGACTTCCCAATCTGAGTCCTTCCCACAGGCTGCAGTCCTCCATAGACTTCTCCAGTGTGGGCCCCTTCCACAGGGTCAGTCCTTCAGGAATAGGATGCTCCAGCCTGGATCCCTTCCAGGCAGCAAACCTGTTCCAGTGTGGGCTCCTCTCTCCATGGATACACAAATCCTGCCAGGATCCTGCTCCAGAATGGGCTCCTCCATGGACTGCAGGTGGATTTCTGCTTCCCTGTGGATCCTCATGGGCTGCAGGGGCACAGCTGCCTCGCCCTGGGCTGCACCACGGGCACCTGCAGCACCTCCTCCTCCTCCTCCTCCTTCACTGACCTTGGTGTCTGCAGGGCTGCTCCTCTCGCAGATTCTCACTCCTCTCTCTGGCTGCCGTTTCCATCGTGCAGGTATTTTTATCCATGGGTAGAACAGGATGTGGATAGAGCAGGATGCAGATAGAGCAGGACCGGCCCCATGGGACAGAGCAAGAACATCCTTAACAACTTGTCGGTTAACAAGCTGTGAAAGGAGACAGACAGCCAGGAGCTGGGAGCCTGTCCCCTGGCATGAAGGACACCTTCCCTCCCTGAGCACCTCAGCAGGAAGGGCTCCTGCTGCAGAGCCCTTCTCCTTCCCTTCCTCCTGGCTCCTGCAGCCTGAGCTCCCTGACACTGCAGGGTGAGCAGCTGAGGCACCTGCACCAGGCAGATCTGCTCCCTGCATCCCATCAATCCAGCACCACTCACTCATGCAGCAGCAGGAAAAGCCATCTCGTGAAGCAGGTCCTTTTGGGAAGGGCTCCGGAGAGCCGTGGGACGCAGCTGTGAGCAGCAGTGAAGGGCAGCAGCCTGAGCCAGAGCGATGCCAAACCCTCTTTCACCCCATGAGCCTGGCTCACTCTGCCCTTTGCCCCCTGGTTTGGGGTGCACCAGCTGGGGGATGGCAGGTCCCCTTCCCCACTGCCAGGGGCTGGCACCAACTGCACCCCAAGGTTTCTGCTGGCAGCGTTGGCTTTGGCCCCACGTTCTCCCCCATCAGAAGGGGCCTGTCCAGGTGCTGTCCTTGGTCCCCAGTGGCTCATCCCAGTGCTCACCCCTCTCAAGCCCTGACAGGGGCAGGGGGCTGGGTGCTGTTGGGGTGCCGGTGTCCCCCTGCCCTTCCTGTGACTGGGACCAGGGCAGGGATGGGCACATCCTCACCTTCCAGAGCACTCTGTGCCTGGCAAGCCAAGTGGTTAAAGACACACAACTCTCACCGCCGAATCCAGCAGTTTCATACCCCTGACAAGAGCGTAAATCCATCCTGATGGACTGGAAAATTGGAAAGCCAGTGCTCATGCCGTGTTTCCTACAGACATCTCCGAGCTCCTGAAAGATGCACTCGGTGGCAGCCCCGGTTCCAGCCGTGTCGCTCACGTCATGCTAATTAAAATAGAGGCTGTGTTTTGTAACAGGATTTCCTTGGAGCCTATTTTACTGCTCAGTAACCACTTTCAAATATTTGAAAAATAAAATCGCATCAAGTAAATAACTTCTGGATTGCTCACAGAAGGTTACTCTGGTTTCGGGTTTTTTTGTTCCCAAAGCCCACTGGAAGCAGCTGCGCTCATCGCAGTGACAGAGGATGGAAAATACACAGATTTCTGAGGCTGCTTGTAGTCTACATCAAAAGCTGTGTGTTATTTAATCAGACAAAGCCCATTTCATTAAAAAAACAACTGTCTGTACAAAATGGGATAACAAAGCACCCCAGCACTCGGCACTGACCTGGAACACCCAGGGAACATCCCTGCCCGCTGGCAGGATGGGCCATGCTCACACCAGCCTGTTTTGATGCCCACGTTACCTGTCCAGCAATGCCCTGGCACCCCTGTGCCTCATGCATCACTGACTATCCATTAACTTCCAAACCCAGCACCACCTGACTTCCAAGGGATGGATCACACACTTCCCTTTTTACACGGTTTGCTATTCCAAGATCTCTGCTGCTGTTCTGGATGCCGAGGGAGCACATTCAGCTGACTCGGCGCAGCCTGGCTCCTCAGCCCTAAATCCTGGTACCAGATTCCTCAGTGAAGGAGAAGTTAAAAATGTACAGGAGGATATGTCTGTGACACTGTGACATCCACAAAACTGCGCTTGAAATGGCATCTTTGTATATTCATAATGGCAAAAAATACCAGAGAAGCAGAGGGCTGAGAGAGACTAATTTCATTTACTCCTGATCCAGGCTCTCCTCATCCTTTCTGCCAAGGAGGAGAGAAGGAAGAGGAGCCATTTGCCATGGCCTTTGATAGCTCTCCATCAGACAAGCCCCATTCCCATTATCTGCGCTGACAGCCTGGCTCTGTGCTGTTATCTCGTTGCTCGGGGTGCTGCCGCGAGAGCTCACCACGCACTTGTTGCAGCCCTCGCCGAGTTCACGCTCGGTTTTCCTTCCTGCCGGACACACCTGATCCTCTGGAAACAGCCTCCCGTGGTGCTGTGCTCACCACAGAGCCAGGGGGATCTCTGTCCTTGTCATTGTCCCAGGTGACAGCCACCCCGGGAGTGCCCCAATGCCTCGAAAAAGAGAAGGGAGGGCGCAAACCTTGGGGCTGCAGAGGAGCCCAAAGCTCAGCACCCCCAGCTGCGTTTCTGCTCCCGGCACTGCAGCCTCGGGCAGGGTTTGCTGTTCTCATCACAGCCTGTAGTGGACACCCCAAATACATTCAGAAATCCTGGATCTGCCCGGGGTTCAGCTGTGCCCCTGCCATCCCCAGTGCCAGGGGCTGAGCCTGCATGGGCAGCACAGGCAGCGCTGCCCTCTCTGCACGCAGCTGCCCACCCCCCCCCCCCGTGTTTGCCCACTGCATCATTCCAGGGCACAGATAAATGCCCCTGTTGGTGCCCACGTTCCCGGGATGCTGCTGCTCCGGCACAGGCTGCCCGGAGCCTCCTGGCACAGGGCCCTGTGCAGGGATTGGCCTCTGCTGCCTGCTCTGCTCTGCGCCGGTGGGTGGGTGCGAGCGGATGCCGGGAGCAGAGGAGAGGCTTTCACACCTCCTCTCTGGTGATCTAAATGGCTTCACCAGTGCAGAGCACCCGGAGCCACCAGCCAAGCACCCGATGGGTGCAAGTCATGTGAAAATGTTTTTTTCTTGGACGCATGAACTGAAAGAGCAGCAGATGGAGCACAGAAATCTGTCTCTGCGGGGCCTGATCCTGCTCCCCCCCAGCTGGAGAACAGCAGGATTTGCTGCTCTGGGCCCCTGGCTGTGTCTCCCTGCACACAGATGGACAAGACCCCCCCAGGCACGGGCAGAGCTGCCACGTTGCCACCGGCTCCAGGCTGCGTAGGCAGGAGTTGGGATTTTACTGCAATAATTCACCAAACCTTATAAAGGGTCAACAATTTATCAGCTCCCTCTCTCTGCCAAGGAAAGAGGAGTTCAGCACGCTGTGTTCTTCCACCATGAGATTTATGGCAGATTGTGCCAAATCCTGTTCCCAGGAGCTGGACTGCCTGCTGATGCTCCCAGCGGGATTGGGGCAGCCCTCCTGCCTGAGCACACGAGGCAGTGAGGGAGATGGGAGCCCCCACTGGGCCTGTGCTTGCCGGATTTGCTTCCCAGCTCCCCCAGGCCCCCCGGGAGCCCGGGATCGTCGCTGCTTTCACACAGAGCACCGGCAGCCTGGACCAGAGCGTTTGTGTAACACCCCGGAGGAACGTGCCTCTCTGTGTGTCCCCGTGCTGGAACTGGATGCCAGAACTGGCAGGGACCTCGCATCTGATTCCTCCACACGTACAGAGAACACAAACCCGTGCAGGTGAGGGAGAAATGCCACCCTCTACATCCATTGCTGTTCTGCTGCCCAGAAAGGATGGATTCTGTAATACAATCCCTGTCTGGAGAGCCAGGTTTAAGACGGGAAAGTCAAAGTCATTTAACGCCATCTGACCACGAGAGCAGGGACTGGAGTGGGCAGGCAGCACCACACAGCACTCCTGACACCAGGAGCTGGTTGTCTTTGCCATAAACACCCTGCCAGCCCCGGAGGGCAGCCTCAGGCCCCGAGCACACTGCAGCACCAGCACACACTGGCCTCTCCCGTCATCCCACCGAACAATCCTCACTGGTAACCCCATCCAGACGCAAACCCGAGCCTGGCTGCCTCGTCCTGGCATCCCAGCAGTGCCAAGGGACTGGGCACAGGCACCGCTTCAGTCATCTCCAAGCCCCACACGAGTTTGCGATGACTTTGCCAAGTCACCCGCGAGCGCATCCCGGAGCCTATTCTTAGGTCTGGCATCGCGGCAGTGGGAGAGGGAGCGGGTCTGCGTGGAAACGGGGGACACGTGCGATGAACAGGCAGCCCCTGGGTAAACACCCACCCCCCACGGACACCCCCTGGCCGAAACGGTGGGTCGGGAACAGCAGTGGGGACACGGCAGTGGGGGCTGGAGGAACACCGGGGGCTGGGGACCCGCGGAGAGCTGGGGACGCATGGGGCTGCTCTCCCTGCGGGAGGGAGGAGGAGGGTCCGGCACGGCTCCCGGGAGGCCGCGGCCCCGTTCGCGTTCGGTTCCCGGTGAGGACGCGGCTCCCGGAGCGTTCCCGGGCGGCGGGAGCTGTCCGCCCCGCGGTGCTGAGCGCCGCGTTCCGCCGGGCCCCGCTCCCGCCGCCGCTCCGGTGCCGCTCCCGGTGCCGTTGCGCTTCCCCGCAATGCCAGAAGTTTCATCCCGGCCCGAGGAGCAGCAGAAGCGGGGGGTCCCCGATCGGGGGTGGCACGGCCGGTTCCAGCAGCTCTTCCCGCTCCGACCGCCCCCTCCCCGGTCCCGGCTGCATCCCCCCGCGCCGGGCGGTGCCCCCTCCCCGGAGCCGGGAGGCGGCGGGCCCCGGGGAGCCCCGCAGCGCCGGCCCGCTCCGCCCCGCTCCGCCCCGCTTACCTGGGCGCGGGGCCGCGGGGGT
>VZRV01007970.1:696151-716907 GCA_013398115.1 Falcunculus frontatus | reverse complement strand
CGCCCCGGCCCCACCGACCAGCCCGAGGACGGCTCCCGCAGCAGCCCCGGGCACACGGTTGCCAGTGGTTTCCTCCGTCCCCCTCGGTTCCCTCCCGCTCCGGGAGTCCCGGTGCCCCCCCCAGCCTGGGCAGTGATCCCACCGCAGGCCCCTCCTCAGCCCGTGTCCAGTCTCTTGTCCCGTGTCACTGCCCCTTGTCCCCAAGCCCCCTAGAGCATCTAAAGCCCCTCTCAGCATCCCAGCTCTGCTCAGCATCCCACCCCCTGCACCCAGAGCCCCCCTCAGCTCTCCAAGCCTTTCTCACTCCCTTCTCCACCCTAGACGTACCCTACTTCTTTCCCCTCTGGCTCCCCCAAAGCAGGCTGTGAATAGGGCAGAGGTGCTATGGGAAGGCTGACATAGGCCCCACAACTCCCTTGGGATCAGGAATGCTCCAGGGTTTCTGGTCCTGCTGCTGGAGCCGGCAAAGCCTGGCTTGGAGGGAGCTGCAGCGGTGACCTGCCTGACCTCAGTGGGGTGAGGGCACTGGGCATACAAAAGCTCTCAGTTTGTGGGTGCTTCTTAGGACCCTCCGTAATGTGGGGCTGGCACCATGGCCGTGGGTGAGCACTGGGGTACCCTCAGTGTTGTGGCAAAGGAAGCAACACACAGGCAGTCCCTGTTCAGGAACTGGCCCCAGAGCTCCTCAGCTTCCTTGCCTGCAGGGGAACCTGGATGGCTCCCAGGAACCCCCTGCCCATCGCTCTGCCCAGGCCACCAGCAGGAGCAGTGAGCCCAGGGCTCCCATCAGGCCCCCCCATAGCCCATAGAGCACATGGTGGAACTACACTGACTTTGTGAAGAACAGAAACAGAGGCTTCGTTCTCTTGAAACCCCAGATCCTGCCCTGAAATGTTTACTGTGAATCACCTCCCGGTGTGAGCGCCTGCTCCTCCCGGCCGTTCCGCCTGTCAAGTCAAATAGCCAGAGCGATGTCACGAATCCACAACACCAGTGTCAAACAGCACGAGACGGAGCCTGGCCTCTTCCCTAAAGAGCCAGTTTGTTGATGCTGCCATCTGAGAAGTCCCCTCTACCTTAGCAAGAGCAATTACACCGATCCCGTTACCTCAGCAACAACCATCACACTCTGGTGTCACTGCCGATGCCACCACGCAGGACACACCGAGTCAAGGAACTGTCCAAACACGGGGACTGATCCTGCTGCCGTTTTCCCTGCCGGGCTCTGCTGAGCTCCTTCCTGCCTTGGCGCCGCTGGAAGCGGAGGCAGCAGCCCGGGGATGCTGGGGAGCGGGCGGCAGGTCATTTGCATTCCCGGTGTCACTCCGAGCCGCTGCCAGCTGGGAGCAGTTGGGCAGCAGGAGCGAGAAGAACAAAATAAGAAAGGGAGAGAAAGCAGCGAGAGGTGCAGTGCGTTATTTAACACTGTCACTCTCATGCCCAACTGGGACTCGCCTGCTCAGAGGTTTAATTTGGTCGAACAAAGCTTTCTGTGGCACAGCGAGCGCAGCCTGTGCCTCTCCCCCTCTGCTCCAGCCTCGCTTCCCTCCCGGCCCGCCGGTGCTAAAGATAAGAGTTGTCTCTCATTTAGCAGTTCTCCTTGAGTGATTTTTATTGTGCTCATCTGCATTGTAGTAAACTCCTAAGATAGCCAGATAATAACAGCAGTGCCATGGAAACAGGCAGGAAAAGAGACCAAACACTGTATTTGTGATGCAGAAATGCCCACGAAGTGGCAAAAGTTGTTCGTGATGGAGAATGAATGGTGAGGCTCAAGCCTCAGCTGCTCAGCCAGGTTTAGGGGTGCAGGTGGGCCCAGCTCCCAAGAGAATCCAGGGCATCACACTCGGGGAAGGGACCTGCTGCTAGGAATTGTGCTGCCTGGGAGTCTCACAGCAGTGCTGGGGTCCTCCCATCCCTCCAACAGCTTTGCTGGGGACTCAGGTGAGCTGGGAGGCAGGACTGTGTGTAGGGAGATGGGCTGGGATGAAGCATGGGATGCACTCTCCAGAGCTGCTGGGATTTGAATCATTCCCCTCCCTCAGCTGGTGCTGAGGCCTAATGGGCTGTGAAATCTCACCCGGAGAAACAGCGGGATGTGTGCCGAGGGAGAGCGGCAGCCTTGGTGCTCCTGGGATCACCATGCTCCTTCTGCCCCTCCGAAACACCAGGGCCCTTCTCCCTGTGGCTGGGATCTGTCACCCTGAACCCCTCTGAGCTGGACCAGCTCCTGCAGCCCTGGGCATGGCTGGGCATTGCTGCATGCTCAGCCCAGCCCCACACCAGGAACAGCACCGACAGGAGCGGGCAAAACGTGGCCTCTTGAGCTCCTTCAGCAGCGCTCAGGGCCAGAGATGTTTGCGTGGTCAGAAACCTGAGGCATTCCGAGAAATAAGACACACATCTCCCGAGGCCACTTTATGGGCATTGCTCTAATTAGCACCGTGTTCATCGGCCGTTACCTCAGACCTTTGATTAACAGTGGAGAAAATCAATAACTGCTCTAAAAACTCAGATAAGTTTCACAGCTAATTTTAATTTCACATTTTAATCTTGTATTAATGTCAATCTTAATTACCATAATTAAGTCAGATGTGACTTAGCAAGAGCAGCTTGAAGATAAGATGTTAAAGGCAGACGGTGCCTTTCTGGTGCTGCTCACCGCGGTTTGGGGTGGGGCGGATGCCAGGGAGCCGGGGGGTCCCACAGGGAGCACAGGACACCCACTTCCCCGTCCTTCCCGATGTCCCCAGCCTTGCCAGCTCCCTGCCTGGGGTCTGTCCCCTGCACTGCAGCGAGGTCCTGGAGCCTCTCAGAGTCGCTTTGCCTTTTGGCAAAGAGTTGCTTTTATTTTGGGTGCCCGAGCCCCTAACCCCGCACACGGCTGCTCCTCAGCAGCGGGGAGTGCAGGGAGCTGACAGCCCCACAGCACTGGCCATGCCTGCTCTCCTCTTGTCACGGCAGCTGAGATCCATGAGATCCGAACTGCCCGGAAAATCAATCTCTCATTTATTTTCGCCACGCTGCTGCAGCCGCCGGTGCTGCTGCGTTGGCTCTGCAGTTGTGCCTATTGATCACCACCCGCTCGCAGCTCCCCGTGCCCACGGGGCAGGGGCAGCGCTGCCAGGGGCTCCATCCAGCCTGGGCATTGCCTGTGGAACCCCGGGACATGTCCACCTTGTGGGATCCTGCAGCAGCTGCCCCGCAGTGGGGTGGGACAGACCCTGCAGCCACCGGAGCCCCCCAGAACCTCACAGGCAGCTGCTGTCCCCCCACACCGGTGGGAGATGGGGACAGAGGTGCTGGAAGGACAGACCCCACCAGGGCACATCCCTTACTCCTGGCTCCAAATCCATGTGAGCTGTCCCAAAACACGCTGGGGATCCTGTTGAGGATGCAGCTGCTCCATGGGGCTCCCGTGAAGGCACACACCGGGTGCCAGGCTGCTGCCTCCCAAGCTCTCTGTGCCCACAGGGGACCGGCCTCCTCCCTGCAGCTTCCTTGGGAAGCTTTCTCCCCTCCTCCACAGTGCCCGGGGGGGGGGGGGGGGGGGGCTTCAATGGCAGAAGGAAGTGGAAAAATAACCTCAGCTTCAGACTTGGAGGCAGAGGTGCCCTGTAGTGCAGCTGAAAGGCGTCTCTGAGGAGCCGTCCCCAGGCTCCGCTGGCTGGGGGCACTGCTGGTGAGTGGCAATATTGTCCCAGGGCAGAAAAGGCCTTTGTGCCTCCGAGATGGCAGAGCCACTCCAGCCTTTGGCTTTGGGAACGGGGCCGATTCCCTGCTCTGCCTTCCAAACACGCTGCTGAATGGGGGGTTTGAGCCGGAGGCCAGGCTGGGATCCAGCCCCTTTGAGCCAGTGCCGGCGGGCACAGCTGGGGGCCCGGGCAGGAGGGAAGTCCTTGTTCCTCATCAACAGAAGGAGACTTTGCACAGCTCAAAAATAGGCTCCCTGTTGCCCACTGGGGTTTGGATGGGGCTGAGGGAAACAAACCCGCTGAGGGGAAGGCAGGCGGCAGCATCCCTGTGGAACTGGAGGGAAGGGACAGCCTGCCCGGGGTGCTGTGTCCCCAGCATCACCTCTGCACCCCTCAGTGTCCCTGTGTGGGCCACGGGCCCCAGCACGGCTCCACAGTCCCTGTGTCACATCCCAGTGAGCCATCCCCCCATGGAGCAAAAGCTTTCATCCTGCACAGGGATTGAAGCCTGAGAGCACCTACCTGAGCCCACAGCTCCTTAATTCCCCAGCCAGAAATCAGGACATTGTTTTATTCTCTATGCATAATTCATAATTCAGAGCTTAATTAACTAAAGCTCCTCGTGGCAATGCTCGGAGAGGCTCCCACCAGCTCCAGGCACCGCAGCTCTTCCAGCCCCTCCAGTCCAGGGCTGCTGGGCTCCTTCCCAAGGCAATGGTGCTCCTCTGGTTGCTGTATCCGTCTCTCACTGCTGCATTGTGATGTCCCAAAAGTTTTCAAGACTTTTCTGTTGTGATTTTCAGTTCTTTGCTCTGGCAGGATTTGCGTCAGGCAAGGAGCAGCCAATGGTTCCATGGTCCCCCCCTCCTGACCATTCCTACAACTCCTGGAGAAATCTGCCTTCTACAAATCTGCCTTTCAGCTGGAAAATACCTGCTCTGGGGAGGCTTTTCTACCTTGTCTTCCATTCTCTGCATCCATTCCAGAATCGGTATTCCTGCCAGGACTGCTGGTGTTTACTCATTGCATCCCATATAAATTGCAAGAGAAATTACCCTGATACATAAAACAGCATTTGTAAATCCAGGAGTGCACAGAACTGTTGTCCTCTCTTGCAATTCCTCCTTGAGGAATAACAAGAAGTTTTTATGAAGTGAGGCAGAGTGCAGCATGATTTTAATGCCATCCCACTGCCTCTGGAGAGAGGGATTTCTTTGCCTCTGCATTACTCTACACTCGCTGTAATCCATTAATTGTCTTCAGGAAAATGCTCTGGCTTCCTCCCTCACACCAGTGTCTCCCCCGTGCATTTCAGGGTCCCCTGACCCAGGCAGGATGTTTCAGTCCCCCGAGCCAGGCAGGAATGCCCGGGAAGGCTGGAGGTATCTGCAGGACAGGTTGAGCTGGATGCAGACCTTGGCCCTGAGCACCAACCACAGGTAAATATTTCTCATCTGTCTGGCTCAAATAATTTCCCCATGGGAATCATAAAAGCAGTCTGTGAGGAACTGATGCAATCAGCATTCCTCTGTGATGTTGATTGGGAATAATCCCTGAGTTGTTGGAGACACTGAAGAGAGGGGGTGAGCACCAATGATGAGTGGGAAGGGAAAGGAACAAGGAAATAAGGGAAAAGAAGGAAATCGCAGATTACAATTGGCACCAGTAACTACAGGCATTGTGAAAGCCAGGCTTTGTCCAACAGCCGATTGCGATCTTTGAGGGGATGATGCATTTGAGAGAGGGAGGGAAGGAGGTATCCGATGGCTGCCGTGGGTTGTTGTGATGGATTGGATGTGGCATCAGGCACATTCTCCTGGAATCAGCACGATGCAGGATCAGCACAGTGCATCCTAAGTGGGAATGAACTGGCTCATTGACAGATCCTGAGAACAGACAGATGAGGAGAATCGTCCTCACAAGGAGGAATTAGTAATGAGCCCGCTCAGACCTGGCGTTTGCTCTGTCACTGCTTCGTGCTCCCACGGCCTGCAGGCAAACACCAAATCCCTGGAGATGCTCTACAAGCCAGGATCAGGGACTGGTTACAGGGAACGTGCAGCCACACGGCACAGCCCTGATCACAGCACAGAGTCGATTGTTCAGCCAAAAGCAGTCCAGCCACTCGCATCAACTCATTTCTGTGCCGTGAAACAGGGGGTTGGAGGGTCCCAGGGACTGGAGGATCCCTCTGCAGTGGCTAAAGGCCCCAGAAACCCCCTGCAGCTGGAGCAGGGAGTGGTGCTTTGCTCCCCCACAGCTCTGCAGAGGCAGTGGCAGCCCCACAGAGCCCACTCCTGTTGGTGTCTGTGGCCTGGGGCCAGCAATGCCTTGGGCCAGCAGGGCCACACCTGCACCTCTCCTGCTTTGGGCACCACCCAGGGAGCAGAACTCATGAACTGGGTGGCACGAGGAGCAGGACAGTGGCACTAACTGTGGCTGTGCCTCACAGAGGAGGTGGCAGCCCCCTCCCAGCCCACCCCTGTGTCCTCCCTGGTGCCCCAGGCTTGGCTTTCTCCGCAGAGGCTTCTTGCTCTCTTTGTGGGGGAGAAAGGGATTTGTACTAAAGCTCTTTGCATGAAAAAATAAAATCCATACTGTGCTGCTTTGCTCTGCCCCGGCTCCCAAGCTGTGATGTTTCATTGATTAGCTTGTAAGAGCTTGGAGCAGAGCCCGTGCTTTGCTGGGAGCGTTTCCGCAGCTCCCGCAGGTGGAAAGCCATTAACCGCCTCCAGCCTCGTCCCTCCGCCTCCCGGGAGCCTTTGGGTGGAGGCTTTGTGGTTGTTTTAAGAGCAAAACCCCTAAAAACCAACCCACACACCATGGCTGGGGTCCTCACCCTCTGCCCTGGGCTGGGGACCTGGGGGTGTCCCCACACACAGTGTCACCCCCCTGGAGCAGAGACGCTGCTCATCCTGCAGCTCCGTGAGCTCACGTGGATCCAGGGATATTTATTCCCGGAGATCTTAACAAAATAACAACACTTCACTTGTGCAGAGCTATTATGGAGCTCGCTGGAACTTCCTGCTGCTGCGTGTGTCAGCGTGATGAGGGGCCGGCAATAAACCTCCGGCACTCCTAAGTGCTGCTGGATAAACGCCTCCTCTGGAATTACTGGAATAACGGTGCCTTGGCTCCCAGCAGCTGCTCAGCGTCCTGCGAGCAGGGATGGGAGATCTGGGCATGGGATCCAGCGGTATTTCCCGGAGGGGCTTGTCCCTGGATGCCAACCCTGAGGCTCTGAGCTCCCGGCAGGATCCAGCCGTGGCTCTACACACAAGGGGTTGCTCTGAGTGTTTTGGAAGGGTGGGCAGAGATCCCGGCACGGTGCCACAGCAGCCAGCGGCACCGACCCCACCCCAAATCCCTGTTTGCAGAGGCATCAGCACCTGGGGGATCCGCAAGGATCCGGGCAGGACGTGGGAGCAGCAGCGGGGAGGCTGGGGAGGAGAAGGAGGAGGAAGAGGAGGAGGAGGAGGAGCAGCCAGGCTGGAAGCAACACGTGTGGGGCGCTGGCAGGGCTTCAGCAAGGCAGCGTGTGCGTGTGCGTTCGCGCAGTGGGAGACGTAGCACAAGCTGCCACGAGATTTAGCGAATGTTCCGCAAAACACGAGCCAGCCGCCAGGGAAACGCTCCCGGGCAACACCGACCTCACTGCCCGGGACTGTGGGTGCTGCTGCCCAGCTTTGGTGAGTGTGCAGGGAATGTCCCTTAGTGGCAGAACCCCTGGTTTCCTGCAGCTCCAGCACGCTGGGAGCAGTGCCCGTGCGTCCCGGGAAGGTCCTGCCTCTCCATGGCATGGGATGCGGAGCTGCCAGCCCTGCCCTGCTGGCCACACATCCTCTGCCCACTTGACCCACCGGGCACGGACTGAGGCATCACCCCGGGATGGTTCTGAGCACGGTTCCCGTCCCACCCCAGCGCCAGCCCCTGTGGGAGCAATTTCCAGTTGCAGATAATGAGTGTGTGAGGCAAGGAGTCACCATGGGTGTCAGCTGAGTGACACGAGCGTGTTTCACGGCATCTCAGCTCTCCGTGACCCCCGGAGAGATGCTCCTGGCCCTGTCCTGTCACCCGGAGGTGGCACCAGAGCTCAGAGCTGTTCAGGCGGGGCTGGGAACTGGGAGAGTGGGAAGGAGCCTTGGCTGTAGGTTAAAGGAGGTCATGTTATTGCAGTCAGCACTGCTGAGATCCCTGAGCAGCCACGGGGTTAATGGAATAAACCAGGGAAATTTGTAAAACTCTCCCCAGCACCCAAGAGATCGGTTTTTGTTTTGTGCTTGGCAATGGAAGCAAATCCTGCTCTGCTCTCCTTGACCTGGCTGTTAGGATGAAAGAGTGAGGACTGGTTTTGATTCCCAGGAGGGTTTTATGCACCTGGGAAAAGCTCCTTGGGAAAGGTGCTGCACCAGCCCCAGCTTCCCGAATTCTTGGTGGCCCTGAGCCCAGCGTGTGCCAGGGCTGGAGGGACGTGGGGGACACGGCCCAGCTGAGTGCAGGGAGGACACGACATCGTGGGGGATTTAACAGGGGAGAAGCCTCCTGACAGCCCACATGTAGGTCTAATAATTTACTACAACTGCTTTTATGGCAGATCATAAAAATCTAAAATAAGGCTGGGAATTGTCAGAGAATCCCACACGGAGCTGAATTTCTGCGTAATCGGAAATTCTGGAGCCACAGTTTTTAGGCTCCGGTGCCTTCCTCTGGAAACTCTGAGGTGTTCACCAGGCTCCCACAATCCTGGTGATGGGGGAATGATGGGTGGGGTCACTGATGGAGATCTCCAGTGGTCCTGTCCAACCTCAGTGATTTTGGGAGGCAGAAATCCCTTCTCTGCTCTGACTCTGGAGAGCAGCCCCTCGCTCTGCACCCTCCTGACCACCCTCCCGCTGTCCCCAGCCTCTCCACAGGAACCAGCATCCCAGGGAATGCACGGAGAGGTTTTGTTTCCCGGGCCCAAGCTCTCCAGCCCCCTCCACGTGGCACAGAGAGGACACGGTCTGTCCCTGGAGGGTGACATTAAGCACCGAGGTAATTCTGCCTCCGAGTGCTAACCCTGAGCCGTTATCACAATTACTCCCAGGGCCACTGGATGATACTCGGTAATTACGTGCCTCTTTCATCTGGGATCTCGGAGCACTTACTGATCAATTAATTACACTTTGCAGCAGGCTTTGGCCCCGATGCCAGATGCAGATCAATAATCCCTCTCCTGAGACAGGCTGGCTCTGAATGACACGGCCCTGCCAGCACAGAGCTCACCCAGCACGATGGTGTCCAGGCTCTGGGGTGCCCAGGCTGCCCAGGGAAGGTGGAGGATGGGGGCATGGAAAGCTCAGGGGTGAGAATCATAGAATTTTGGTCGGATAAAGACTCTAAGATCTTCGAGTCCAAGCCTTAACCGAGCTTGGAAGGGTCCTGAGCGCTGCTGGCTCTTCCCCACCCTCCAAAGGCTTCGTTCACCCGCTGTTGGAGACAGATGGGAGAAGGGAAGTGCCAACCAGCTCCTCCTGATCCTCACAGCCCCAGGACAAGCTGTTGACTTGTAGCTTTGGACACAACACCAAGTACCATGAGCATGGATCAGAAATCTCCTCCCAGAGGGGAGCCTCGCTACACCCAAGGCTGGATTTATAAGTACAAATAAGATGGAAAGCAGGAATTCCCCTCAGGGCATGCAGGGGTGGGAACCACAAGGTCTCCTGCCTGAAAACTCCTCAGGTTTTTCATCGGTTACTGCAGGAGAGAACCCACAGGGCTGGGGAGGTGCTGGAGCAGGGAAGGATCTGCAGGAGGCTTTGGTGAGAGACTGGGAGGGCAGAGAGCTGCCAAAAGCTGCGGGTCCGTGGCAGCCCCATCCCTCCTGGCAGCAGAGGAAGGATGGGGTCAGCTGAGGACGGTGGCAGGGTCTGCCCTGGCTGGGTGCCCATGGAGGATTGAGCCCAGCTGGATCTGGGGCTTTCTGGGGTGTCAGGAGCCAGCCAAGGGCCGGCCACACTGACATCCCACAGAGCTTCTCACCTCTCACTACAACGACCTTCTCCTCACAGACTTGCCCCGTGTTGATCTAATAAAAGATTTTCCATTGCATTTCCCCACTATCGACTCTTCAGCGGCGCAGGAGTGGAAATCAAGGGTGTGGGGGCTGTCCTTGGGCACGGTGTCAGAGCCACCCCACAGCCTGGAGCACAACTGCAGCGTTTGCAGCCTGTCCCTGCACCCTCCCTGTCCCAGCTCATGGCTGAGAATCGCCAGTCTCAGGTGGAGAAACTCTTCCTCCCTCTCCCCCGGAGCCACAGGGCTCAGGCGAGCTGCTCTCAGTCCCCTCCTGCTTGGCCAAAGAGCTGCGTCACTGCAGCCTGACATCCTCTCCCTCTCCTTTTCCTGGCTGCCCTCCGCCGTGTGCCCTCCCTGTGCCACCCAGCTGGCATCACCGGGGCTCCCAGTCCCTGTCCCCGATACTTGGGGGGGGACAGTGGCACACGGGAAGAGGAGTAGAGCTGTGTAGGGGGGCTGGGCTGGAAGCAGGGCAGGTTTTGTCACCCTGGGACAGTGGTGTCTGCACTCTTGGCTGTCCTTCCTTCCTTCCAGGCAGCCTCTCAGCCCAGATGGAGAGCGCCATACGGAGTTTTGTTTCCTTCCCAAAACACGCGGCGCATTCCCTGCCTGTCTAACAAGGTGTCCGTGCCGGGCTGTGTGACACGGTGCGAGGCACAACCAGGGATCATCCACGTCCCTGAGGGGGACGCAGGGGAGCTCTGTCCCCCCCACGCCCACCACTGGCCCACCCACTCCTTGCCACAGGGCAGCACGGAGGCGTTTTGGGAGCTGAGGGCAGGTGTGGGGCACAGCCAGGTTGGAGATTCTTGCTTCCACCTGGGGCTTGTTACTGAAAGCTGCTAAAAAAGGCAGGGCTGGCCCTTCCAGGGGTGCTCCTGTGGAGGAGGAGGAGGATGGGCAGGACTTTTACAAGGGTGTGCAGTGCCAGGGTAAGTGGGAATGGCTTTAAGCTGAAGGAGGCTATGTTTAGATTAAATATTAGGAAGAAATTATTTTCTGTGACTGCCCTGAAAGCTGTGGGTGAGGGGGTGGCTGCAGGGATGTCCGGGCATTGGGATGAAGTGGTGCCAGAGGAGGGATAGAGGGATGAGCCATCAGCTGGGATTTCTCCAGCGCTTAAAAGCCTCCTTCGCATTCTGTGCCATGAAACACAGCCGTGATTTTTGCTTTACAAGTGTGATTGCTTAGAACAGCATGAAATTACAGCCAGAGCTGGTCAGCCTGGCAGCAGATAAGCGGAGCTGTGAGTGTGGCACTGTGTTGGTACATGGGGAGGGAGGGAGGATGGCAGCCCCTGATGAGCCTCATCTCTGGACTATCCCAGTGGGATGGCGGTGGGGATCCTTCAGGGGATGCTGCAGGGTTTGGTGATGGAGGTGGGTGGGCAGAAAGGATTAGGCAAGGGGCTCAAATTGGTAATAAACACGTGGGTCCCCTGGCCAGGGCATCCTCAGCCTCTTATTTGGGGACTCCACTTCTGAGCACCCTGGGTGCCGCTTCCAGCACTGCTCTGTGCCAGCTCTGCCCACAGCCCTGTCCCACACCCCCCTAAACCCCTGTCATTCCTGGCATTTTCCTCACTTCCATTAGCTCCTTTTACCACTCTGAGAAAAATGGTCTCCATTTACTCATCACCGCTCTAATTCCATTTGCGAGCTGTGGGTGTCAGCCAGAGGTGGGCCAGAGAGACCCGGGAAGGATTCCTGGTGGAATGAGCCTGTGTGTGCAGGGTGGGATTGATTTCACGGTGCAGAAACCGCTCAGCAGCAGCCCCTGCCTGTCCTCCTGCCATGCACAGCACTGTGGAAAATGCACTTATTCGCATATTAGACCGATTCTCTGAAGTTCAAGCCTTCCAGGTATTTCTAGTCCCTCCCAGTCTTGCCATCTGCTTTCATCCCCTTTCATCCCACTGCCCTTGCGCCTCCCCGGTTCTGCTCTGCTTTCCATGTTTGTCAGAGGGCAAATAAAGCAGCTGAGGGCTGGCCCAGGGCTGGCAGTGCTGGGGGCTGGGAGCGTTTTCCCGGCGACTGCGCTCTGCCAGCCTGACCTTTCCAGGGAGCAGCCCAGGCAGGGCCGCTCCTGCTGCAGGCGGCTTTGCCTGTGCCACAGCGGCAGCACAGCCAGGAAAGGGACCCATCCCAGGGTCTGGATGCCCAGAGAGCCTCGAGCATCACGGCACAGCAGCAGATGCCTTTGTGGGATCAGCAGTGCTGGTGGTGGGACAGAGCTCAGGGGAGTCAGGGCAGTGCTGCTCTGGGAAGCAGTCGGTGCCTTTTCCTCAGGCTCTGATTCATCCCTGTGACTGATGGCCGAGTCTTTCACCCTGAACCAAGCTGACAGCTCCCAAAAATCCTCGTGATGGATGATCTCATTACCCCGGGGTGCACTGCGAGGGAGGGAGGGGAGTAAACTTATTGCCTTTGCTGGGGGCTTTGCTGCCAGTGTGGGGATGGTTCATTCCCTCTTCCCCAAAGCCAGAGAAGCAGCAGGTGTGTTCATCGCTGCCTGGGAGGTCCCTGAGGCACTGGGAGCAGATGCTAGACCGAGGTTGGGGTGCTCCTTGCTGGTCCCTCTCCTGCTGCAGCCCAGAGCGATGCTCCATTCTCATCTCTCGTGCCCAGAATGAGCCGCTGAGACGATCCAAAGCAGCCAAGGATGTCATGGGGCTGAAAATGTGCCTGTAGCCAGGGAAGGCACCTCATTGTGCTGGAGAGCCATCTCCATGCTCACCACTCATGGTTGGTTCATCCCCATGTGCTCGCAGCGTGGATATCCAACAGGGCGATGATCCAACACGGGAGTGGGAGGGATTTTGATTTTTTTCTTTCAGGGATCATGTTTATTTTCTTGACACACTTCAAGGAGTTCTGTGCAGCAGTGCAGAGGATGAACAGGCTCTCCCCAGTGGTACCTGGGTGCAGTTTTGGCAGGGGATCAGGGATACAGGGATTGAGGGGGGAGATGGACTCTGGCCTTCAGTGATGCTGGGATGCTCTGGGGCTCATGGCCCAGCGGGACACAATTTGGTTTACCCAAGTTTGTTTTCACTTGGAGTTAAAGGGAGAGTGGGAGCTTGAGCAGGGGAAGGTTCCTGGCTGTGTTAGAGGGAAGATTTGCAGTGCTGGCCATGGGATCAAGGACTGCATTTGTATTGACCTCGGGTGTGGAGAGACTTCCTAACTCAGCACAAGGCTGTGCTCGACTCTAAACCTCACAGAGCACTGGGCAGTGACAGCCCCTGCCTTGCAGGAGTGTTTGGGGTCTTGATTCATCAGTGTCTCCTCAACACCCCCATTCCCAGAGGGGAAGGATGCTCTGGCAGTGGGACCCACAGTCCTGGCTGCTGATTGTGCATCAGGCACCAACGTGGCATCTGAAACCCAACGTTGTGCTGAGCAGGATCCCAGCTCCAGTCTCAGGGAGATGATTGAGGAAGGCTGGGGGAATAAAGCTCCCCTATCCCCTGGTCCTTCTGCTGCAGCTCTGCTCTGGCACAGAGGAAAGGCCTCATGATGGGCTTCAGGCAGAAAGAGCAGGTGATGGTTGTAAAGTCTCATGCTGCTTGCAGGAATGAGCTATCCCAGGAAAAATGCAGGTTCTCTTCCCCCTGTGGTCTCCTGAAGATTTGAGATGCTCCTTCTGCAAGTGAGAGAGCCAAAGGGAGCGTGGAATCAGCACCGTCTTCCCCCTGGAGTTCTTCTTCAGGCTTCACTTGGTGTCATAATGATCCAATCAATCCCAGGAGGCTCCAAATAATTATTAATTAAGGCAATGATTGGGTGATTTGGCCATCATTGCAGCTGTCTTTCACAGGCAGCGAGAAAAGCCTGTTCCTTTCTTATTTTTCCCTAAAGCCTGACTCTGATGGCACGCGGCTGCTCTGCAGAACACAATGTAATAGCAGGGTGAGTCACAGCCAAGGATTTGTATTCAATATCGGTTCGGATTACATTAGCTTTGCCTAATGCCTGAGCAATAAAGTGCCTCTTCATTGTATGGCTGCAATTTATTTCGGCTCCTGGGTTGGTACAGAGCAAACATCCATCATGCAGCAACACGTGTGCCCTGCGATGGGAGCAGCCTGGGGGATGCCGGCTCTGCCTCTCCTCCTGCTGCCGGCAGGAGCTCTCATTGGCATGGAATCCTGGAATGGTTTGGGTTGGAAGGGGCTTTAGAGCCCATCCAGTGCCACCCCTTGCCATGGATGGGGGCACCTTCTAAAGAGAGCACATTGCTCCAAGGCCTGTCCAACCTGGCCTTGGACACTTCCAGGGATGGGGAATCATCCATTTGTTCAGCCCGGGTGTCACACAGGGGCGCAGCTGAACATGGTGGCCCGTTCCCCCAGCGAGCTGTCATACTGGTGTTGGGTGCTTCAATCCCAGAGCAGATCCCTGAATCTCCCATAACAATCCACAGGTCCTGGAGCAGCATTCCAGCCCCTTGCCATGTGGCAGCTGCTACCTCTCAGTGCTGAGCGGGGGCTCTGGCTGGGATTTGGATCCACCTGAGTCCCTGGGTGGACCCGGCAGGTCCCTGAGCCGGTGGCGTTCTGGTCACATCCCCGCTGTTCTCCCCCCTCTGCCGGCCTCTCCTCGGTGCCTTTCCCACTCGTGCCTTGGCAGAGGAAGAGAGATGCAGAAAAGCAGCGAAGGCTGCGAGAGCACAGCCTGGGCTCTGTTCTGTGCCGGCTGCAGCTGCTTGGCAAAGGCTCCCTGTGCTGGGCTCTGGCAGCTCAGCGCTGCCGGCACAGCCCAGAGCAAGGGCGAGGGGACAGCCAGGATTGCTTTTTTTAGTTTGCAGAGGTCTGGGAAAACGGAGCGTTTTCCTTGGCTGCCCTAACAGGACCCAGCGATGATTCACGTGGGCAGCGGTGAGTAAGAGTCTTATCTTTATTTACTCGATGGTTTTGTGCCGGCGCTGTGGAAGACCTCGGAGGAGGAGGGGCAGGTCCACAAGGAGCCTTCGTGAGCACTTCCAGCCTGGCTCTGGTGAGAGGAGGGCTGAGCAAGTCACTGATGATTTATGAACTCTCCCGTGCGGGGCAGAGGTCCCTTTTGCCTCACACTGGGCTTGTTGAAGGAGGGAACCGGTCCCAGCATCGGTCAAAGAAGCTGCCAGAGATTTCCTCATCGCTGAGGAAACGCCTCCGCATCTCCTCCTGCCGTGTGGCCGTGGGTGTCACATGGTCCCTTCCTGTTTGTCACCCAGCCAGGAAGAAGGAGCGGGGCCGTATCTGCACTCACCCACAAGGAGCAATCCATGAGTATTCCCAGCGAGCTCTCTGCAGTGTCCCCAGGGGGAATGGACAGGTCAAAAAGCCACCACCAAACAGGGATCCGATGCTGCGCCGCTCGCCAGGTGGTGACACGATGTCCCAGCAACGTGGGAATGAAGGAAGTGGCTCCAGTGCTGTGCTGGGATTGAGGGATGCCCCTGGGATGGGGCCCTTAAGGCTGGCTGATGCCATCACCATTAATTAGCCCGTGCAGCACTGACTGCAGTGCCCGCGGTGTCCCTGGGGCTGGGCACTGCCGGTGTCAGCGCTCCGGGAGCAGAGCTGTCCTGTTCCTGCACCGCTTGGAGCTGGAACACCGCTGCCGCTGGCTGGGGACATCGCTAGAGGTAACGTCGGATTGCTGAGAGCACCTCAGGCTCGCAGCCCGTGACTGTCAGCAGCGCTGGGCTGGTGCCAGCTCCGGGCCCTGCAGCCACCATGGGCGCATGCCTGGCCTGGGATGGGGCTGCTCCGGTGCCCATGAGGTGCCATCCACCTTTGGGACACCACCAGCACCCTCTGCTTTCCCACCCGCGTTTCCCAGGAACCAACAGCTGTCCCATGGCCTCTTTGGGACCGTTTGGTGCTGGATAACCCAGGAGCAGCACCGTGGGGCTGGGCCCTCACTTGTGGTCTGGTGGCCAAGCCAGAACCCTGGAGGGTGTGTTGTCACCCTCTTCTTTCCTCACATGACAGGATGTGTGGGTGACACAGCTGTGGCAGCAGCTGCAGGAGGGCTGCGAGGAATGAGCAGGGCAGGGAATTCCCTCAGTGCTTCCCAGGCTGCCAGGATGGGAACGGGGATCCCTGAGTCCTGATCTTCCCACAAACCCAGCACTGCTCCCACTAAGGAGCTTAAGGCACGGGGCTGATGCTAAACCTGTTAGTGCTGGCAGCAGTGCCCAGGAGCCGATGGCTCCATGCCAAGGGTGATTCTCTGGGACTAAGAAACGGTTCTCTTACCACAGAGTTTGGGTAAAGAGCCCTGTTTTCTGGGGCTGCTGGCGAGACAGTGTCCTGAGGGAGTGGGGGGATCTGAGTTCCTCGGTAAATCTACTGCCATCCAAGAAAAAACACATTTTAATCAAATCCAAGGCGATGTTGTGATCTAGACACAGGAAATATAGGCCACGCTCACAAACTGGGAGGCTGCGTCCCAGAAAACATCAAATGTGAAAATCATTTAGAGGCTGGAGGAGTAAAAGCTGCTCCACAGGCATTCTTAGGGCTCTGATATCCTCCAAGGCTGGAGCCAGCGGCCCCAGCACAGCCCTGCTGAGGTTTAGGGAGTTGCCATGGTCCTGGCACAGTCCCTGATGCACCTGTGGGACCAAGGGGAATATTCCATGCAGGTCTGGGAACTGTGGTTAGTCAAAGAGGGGTCTGGCAAACGGGAGAGGGTGAATAAAAGAGGGAGGAAAATTCTTTGAGGACTGGAAAAACACCACTGAAAGGCGAGGAGGGAGTAAGGTCCCTGGGGTTTAGCCAAAGGAGGATCCAGAGGTGCCTTGAATCCACTGTACAGAAATGTTCCTGGGATACAGCAGGCTCTGAAAGGGCCTTTTAATCCAACAGGGAAAGCACACGAGAGCCAACAACTGGAAGCCGGAGCCAGACACATTTAAATTAGAACAAAAGACACATTTCTAATAGTGAGGTAATTAACCACTGGAACAAATTATCAAGGGGAAGTGGTGCTCTCTCAGTCTCTTGAAGTTTTCAAATTAAGTCGGGATGGTTTTTTCCAAGAAAAAGCTTCACTTGAGCAAAAAATAACTGGAGGAATTTACTGCCTGTGTTTGAAAGTCAGCCCAGACCCTGCAGAACACTCTGGCCACAAAATCAGCTTTTTATAAAACTGGTGGCATTTTAAGGCACACCCAGGTTCAAGTGATTGCCATGGAATGGGAAGAAAAGACATTTTCCAGCATACTTCTATTCCCAGTGAAGCCAGGACCACTGGTCCTGCCACAGGCCATGCTTTTACACTTGTCACCCTCAGGGCAATTCCTTTGCCCTTTGGTAAATGGTGTCTGTACAAAATTTGGAATTTGGAGAATGGTCTGGATGCAGCCCCAGGGACCTGCTCTGGGTCATGGGGCTGCAGCTCCCTGGTGCAAAATCACCCTGGAAGCAGAGCCCTGTCAGAGCTGGGGCTCTCCTCACAGGACACTATAAATACACGCACAAATATCTATATTTATATTTATCTATTTACATTTCTATGGCACGCTGACAAGCCTCCAGCAGTGGCACCACCGCAGTGGCCGTGCCTGAGGGGAGGTTGTCCCTGTGTGTCTGGTGTCAGACAGTTTGGCCCTTCCCGTGAGCCGGGGCTGAGCTGGGAAGTCAATCACAGCTGCTCCATAGAGCTCTGGTCCTGTAATTACTCCGTGATTAAATAAAAACGTAATTCCTTCAACACCTCCGCACTCCTGCTTTATTGCAGGAGAGCCCACACAAGGAATTAATGTTTAAATAATGGCTTTCCTCCCCAGGAGCAGGCTCTGAGATAGGCAGGAATGTATTAATGCTCTGTCCCACGGATGGAAGGAGCAGCACCTTACTGGGGGCCAGAGAGGGGATAGTGTAGCATCCACCGGGATTTTCCCGGTGATCTCTACCTCCATGGCCTCTGGGCACAGCCCAGGGGTCCCTCTGGATGCAGCCCCCCAAATCCCCACCCCAGCTGGCACGAGGAGCCTTCCCCAGTGCGATGCCAGGGCCTGGAAACTGCCCGGTAATTCCTGCGATTCGGATGGAAGTTTGATGCCTGGAGGAGCACAGAGAATTCCAACCCCTGGCTGCACTGATTCCTGAGCTGTCCATCTTTTCCTATCGGCAGATGCCAGCTGGGACATCAGTGCCTGGTGAAGAATTGTCTCTCCCTGCAAAGGGCGAAGCGGTTTCAACCTCTTTATTAAACCAAGCACAATCCTGTGCACCAGCAGAGATGAAGAAAAGCTCCTGATAAGTGGGACTGGCCATTCCCCGAGTTCCCAGTCTCCTTGGTTACAGTACGCCACACAAATGCTTTTCTCGGAGAGCAGGCTGTGAGCAGGGAGTTTGAATGCCAGATTTTGAGAGGTTTCCCCATCTCCCTGCCTCATACCTGATGCTGGGAGGGTGCTCAGCACAGGAGGGGGTGGGGAAGGGGCTCCTGCTGGTTTTGCTGAGGGTCAGAGCAGATCCAATGGACTCTGTGCGATCCCAAAGCCTGGACAAGCTGCTCCCAGGTATTAACAAGGCTGAATGGAGGATGTGCTGCCTGTTGGAATTGGTGTGAGGATGTGGGGACCAGTGTGGGGCTCAGAGAGCCTCAGCCCTCACCTAGCACCTCCAGGTAAGGCCAGGAGGGTGCTGGTCCCATATCCAGTGACAAAAGGGTGCTGTCCCAGCTCTAGAGCACAGGCTGGAGTGTCTTCAACACAAGTTTGCCACTCTGACCTTGTGCCCACAGTGCCACGTGCTGCAGTGCCACCTCGGCGGTGTCACCCAGGGCACGGCAGTCCCAAGGGATTGCTGTCACCACAGCCAACCTGTGACAGGCACTAATAATGTGATCCCCTGGCTGGTCAGAGCCTCCTGTAGCTATGGTAATGGACTACCATAATTCACAATGACAATGTCAGATTTAAACCCAGGGCTTGTGCAAAAGGATAAAAATATCTCTTTACTCGTGGGATCTCGGTATTATTTGCTTTGCTATATTGGAAGCTAAATGCTCTCATGAACATCAAGTGATTGTGCCGAGATTAAACACTTTTCTTCTGTTTATGCACGTTTCACCCTTTTATAGTTTTATTAAAACGCTGGCTGCACTCTCAATTAAGTGAATTCTTTCTCCGGTTGTAAGCACATTTCATAGGAATAAATAGTGTAATCTGCAGGGTGTTTTGGGCTCAAAACCACAATGCTAAGATATTGGGGAGTGCAGAGGTGGGACCAGGGAGCGGGGCACTGCCATCTCACAGTGCTCCAACTGGGGTCAGGGATGTGAGCACAGAGCCCTCCAGGTGTGCCCCCTCACACACCTACTTTGCACCTCCAGCCCATCCCACCACCCACGGGGGAAAAGGGGGCCCACATTCCCCTTCCTGCACCCCATCACTCCTGCATTTTCCTCGGCCACTCATCACAGCAATGCCACTGACACCTTTCGTCTGAGGAGCCCAAAGCCCCCTGCAAACATTAATGAATTAATCACCCAAACCGCGCAGCTTGCGCTCCGCCAAACTCGCAGTCGTCGTTTCTCCGAATTTCGCATGGAAAAATCTGTCTGTTTTCTGCCATTTCTTAACCTCCAAATGTTGCTTTCTTGGCACTTTCCAGAAAGCACATGTTCACGTTTCCAGCACAGAGTCCTGTTTCCCTGGATCCCTGCCCACACTCCCCATGCTCGGCTGAGCTGCCACGTCCTGGTGCTGGTCCTGGTGCCTGCCCGGGGCACCCCAGCACCGAACCCTGCTCCCCCTCCCTGGCACCTCTCCTGGGTGTGTTTGTACAGCAGCAGGCAGACAAAATCCCTGTGAAATCCCACCCACCACTGCTGGGAAACTCTGGCAAAGCAGGATGGCTTTATCCTTCAGGATGGCAGCTGACGAAGGCTGTGCTGTTGGAGAGTAATTAAAATGGACAGGTACCAAACCTTTGTCTTAAAAACTCCCGAGACCTTGAGCTATTCCTGACACATCAGCAAAAAGTGGCAGCAGTGTGACAAGCTCAGGGGCACAGCCAGCTCCAAGGGGCCCCTTTCCCAAGGCACAGCCATGGTGCCCTGACTGCTCCAGCCAGCAGATGAAAACATGAATATTCCTTAAGAAAAGCATTTTCAGCGGCACCAGTTTGCCCCAGTTTTGGATTTTTGCTGTAGGTGATGCCTGGGTGGGTTGGAGTCGGTGCCAGCCCGGAGCTCTGCAATGGGAATGCAAATGAGCCTCAGATCCAGGATTTGCTTTTGCTGGGTGGGTTTCATTCCCTTTAAAACCCTCTCTCTGGTCCAGGTGCCCCAGTGCCAGCACTGGGCTCTGGAAGGGTTCCTGCAGCAGGGGCTCTCTCCCCAGCTGGTTTGCAATGTGCTGCACGAGCACAAAGACCTTGCACTGTAATTAAGCTCTGGCTGTTCTTTCAGGACTTCGATTCAGAGAAATTTATCACTCAGAAAGAGCAGCTTGACTGTGAGTTGAGGAAAAAACAACACTTTTCCCCCAAAGTCACAGCCAACGTGGGGAGGTTTATGCCCAGCAGTGGCTGCTCCCTCTTCATCACGCGGCGGAGCAAATGAGGACCCATCTCCTACCCTCAGTCCTCTTATAAATTATTTAGCACAATCTAAATTACTGGGAATGTTCACTGGCTGTCCAGCAAAATCAAATTTGTATAAAGTTCATTTGGCAGCAATTTTCCTTAATGGCCAGGGTGGCCTTCTGTGGGCGTGTGGTAAAAGTGATCTCTTGGATACAGGTGGGAAAGGCCTGCGTGGGCCTGCACTCCAAAATAACAACCAAAAATTAATTATAGCCATTATAACAGCTCAAAAGTACATTTAGTGAAAGTGGAAAATAGAATGAGGATAATTATAGTGGTTTTTCCCTACTGTATCAGTCATTTGATGACTTAGCAAGCTCCTCTATAAATACAGAACACATCAATAAAATACATCATACAGAACACAGAACACAGAACACAGAACACAAAATATAAAATATAAAATATAA